>JAPQWV010000934.1:0-165000 GCA_027422505.1 Craterostigma plantagineum
ACGCACACAAGTTTTTATAATAATTGAAATAATAGCATGTGCTTACATTGACAATCATATAGAAACAACGACCAATCCATGCCATATATTGCTCACCGCCTCATTTACGTATAAAGAGAGTGAGTGATTAATTCCCATAATTTAGTTATTGAATAATTTGTAGAAGCTTTCCATACATACGTAGAATGGTCGCGTTGGCTCAACTTATACCTTTATCATGTTTCATTTCAATTTCCTTATTTTCTGGTCGATGTCTTCGTCACGTGTATCGATTATTGTAACATGAATAAATAATGGGCAAATTTTGTGTCAGGCCCTATTATATTTTGAAATTAGGAATCAGGCCCTGTCAGAATTTTCTTTATTTTTAAGGACCTAATTTTTCAAAAAATAAGTGAAAAGGACCCAAAACTGTGATTTGACGAAATTACCCTTAATAAAAGTTATTTCTGAATGGTATTTGACGTCAGTTTTATGTTACACAGTTATACTGATTTGTTACCGTAACAACCGCAAGTGTTACTTTAACGTCATAAGACGTTACTTATCGACAGTAAAATGTTATTAACATACATATTTATTACATCGAACTATCGAACCCCATTTTTCACACTGATCGAACACAGTCGATTGTTAATACCTTATTTTTGTTTTTCATCATGCGTTATTACACCATAATCCTAAACCCTAAACTCGATGCGACGACCATTAGCATTTTTCTATAAAAGATCGAATCATTAGCGTTTCGATCTTATTACACGTTTCGAGATTGAAAATTGGTAACCATTATAGGAGCATTGCTCCCTATAATGATGAATTTTCTGTCTAGGGAAACAGGGGGAGGATGGTCGGGTGGAGGGTTCAAGAACAATTATAACTGTTACACAATTATACTAATTTGTTACCGTAAAAACCATAAGTGTTATTTTAACGGCATAAGACGTTACTTATCGACAGTAAAATGTTATTAACAGACATATTTATTACATCGGACTATCGAACCCTATTTTTTGCCCACTGATCGAGCATTGCTCCCTATAATGATGAATTTTCTGTCTAGGAAAACAGGGGGATGGTCAGGTGGAGGTTTTAAGAACAATTATAACAATTTTAAGCTGAAAAAACACTTCCTTTCATTTGGATAACAAAAGTCTTGTATTGAGTACCATATGACGTCTATTTAGTAACAAACGAAGTCGTAGAAGTACAACATCATTCAAAAATAATACCGATTCTTGCAGTAACACATTAACAAATGATGTTGCAGGAAGCGGTATTATTTTTTAATGTTGTGTTATTTCTGCGACGTTATTTATTACTAAATAGACGACATATGGTACTCAATACAAGACTGTTGTTATCCACGTGAAAGAAAGTGTTGTTTTTCAGCGTCGAACTGTGATAATTGGCTGGAACGGATTATTTAGGTATACAACGTAATTTTGGCATATGTCAGGGTTAAATACGTCTTTTTGCGTCATTTTAGGGCCTGACCCCTGAATTTTTCGAAAAGTGGGTCTTTAATCCTAAAGCCCAATGTAATGGGGTCTGAACAAAAAACTAAAATACTTAATGGGGCCTTTGTAACCTTTGGAAGAACGCAAAAATAAGAAAAGAAGCAGAACAGAAAGCAGCCTGTTATTATTTACAGAGAGAGAACATAAAAAATGTAATGGATCTGATGTAATCTTTACCTTATCATGACGTCATGTACTTTGGACAGTACATTACTGCAAGAGGCTACAAATGTAATTTCCAATTGATGGGCTTACAACAATTTTAAGGCCCAATTGTCTAACTAACGGATCCGTCAATTAGGATAGCGGGCCAACTGAAAGCAGCTAAAGCCACGTAATATTATGGTACTTTAAAAAATGTGGCATCTTCATTTAGAATTTTTATTTTGTATTTCTTTTTGGTTATCAAATCTAACGAGCATCTCATTCTCAAACCAACACTTCCAGAAAATGCAGTGTAACATACTCTTTCATCATACCCGAAATATTGAAAAATAAGTTTGTCTTTCTCTCACAATACTCTAAGCTCTTGGATTCAAAAAAGTGGATTTGAAAGTTTGAAGTTGCTATACAACATTTTTTTACGTTTATTATGATGATCACATTGCACGTTAGAATGCGATAATCGAATCATTAAGGGGATAAAAACATCAATTTCGGGATTCGAGAACTATCAATCTTTACTTGAAGAAATAATGCTTTCAAGTGCATCTCCACGTGTTTTTTTTTTTTTTAATTTTCTCATATATATCGCCAATATGGTCTGAAAGTGGCAGCAGGGAGTATGATTTTATGAAGTGGTCCCGTTCGGTATGGATGTAAGAAATACTAAGTAGTAAACTGATGTTGGATGAAATGTTGGGTCATTCGATCTAACACTTAAAGTGCACAGCGGAATATATGAAAACTTACTGATGAAAACTATTGACACGAGATGTAAAATTTTGCAGCAAGTCAGAAAACTTGCTGCATGCCTCAAGGCGTAAAAATCCACTATAAAGATGAATTACAAAAGACTATAAAAAGATAGTAAAAAACAAGCCGAGCGAAGCTACGAATCAAATGATTCTGCAAACCTACAAAGTCTTTCGACCTTTGAAAAGCTAGACTAAAAGCAAACTCTCGTGATCTAAAGTACTCGCTCAAACTCGAAATATTTTTCGCTCCATGACTCGTGATTTTCGCACTTTTCGCTCCAAGTTACTTCGTTAAAAGCTCTCGCGAAAAGTGGTAAATTGCAGCTCGAAAATAACTCTTATTTATAGATTTTGGCTCTCGCTTGAATCGGTAAGAGATCCCTTGATAATCTCTCAAAATATTTCCTTGAAACTAGTGCACTCCTATTTTCGCTCCAGCTGAATCCACACACTATCTTCTCGTTTTTGACTCATTCCGGAATTTAACCACGTCCTGAATATCAGTAAATAAAGTTTTTAAAAAATGTTAAACGGGTTTTGGACATGAAAGATAAAATCGAATGTTGACCAATTCGCATACAACAATGTTGGTTGGAATGTTAGCTCGGACATTGTCAATGCTGAGCTAGTCAACATTAACAATTTCCATTTCCAATTAAAAAATGGTAAAATAATAAATAATATCCAAAGTAAAGACTATTCATCAGTCGTAAACCCTAGAAAAACTAGAAAATTTGGGCTGCCTAATTTCCATTAAGAATAAAAAACGATTTAAAGGATAAGAAGAAAAAGGAAAGCCAGTGGAGATAATTAACAAAAACAAGCTGCGTTGCAAGAATAAAGCATAGAGGACCTTCCCTGCAAGAAAGCAGTTGCTTTTGAAGTGCTCGAATTAATTAATCTAATAACTCGGTCTAAAAGCTTGATCATCATCGATTATCTTCTTCTTCTTCTCCTTTCAAACCATATATGGATACATCTCCATGGCCTCAGGTATTTTTTACTCCTAAGTTCCCACCATTCTTCTACAACGATTATGATATCATATGTATAGATCATGTAACCTTGATGATCTTACAAGTTTTATGCTTCCTTGTTCCTCTTTACTATATCTAGGTCGGTTCACCTTTATTTCTCTACTGTTTTTCCTTTTCTTACTTTGCTTTATTACCTTTGGAAAAGGTTAATAAGTACAACTCATTTATGTTTTTGTTTGTCGTTTAACTATGGCGCAACTTTTGCTTTCAAGAATTAAAAGGGTTTTGATTTTCTTTCAAGATCTTCAACTTTAGGTAAAGCTCTCTCCTATGGTGGAAGTGGAACAAAAACGTTTTATTTTTTTTGTAAATAATTAAAGTTATTCTCGGTTCTTTAGTTCTCACCTTTTTTAAATCGAATTGCTTTAATATATAGGACGAGATAGTGCTAAAGCCAATGGATGAGATTGTAATCACAAACACCACCACTTTCCAAAAGCCACCATTATTACCACCACCATCATCAAACTTGGAAGGAAAAGTGAGGCTTCAAAAGGACCATCATCGTCATCAACAACAAGCACAAGCAGTTGCTTTGAAGTGTCCTAGATGCGACTCGAACAACACAAAGTTCTGTTATTACAACAACTACAGCCTCTCACAACCTCGATACTTCTGCAAAAACTGCAGAACATATTGGACAGAAGGTGGATCTCTGAGGAACATACCAGTCGGCGGTGGTTCGAGGAAGAATAAGAGATCTCACAGTTCATCGTCGTCGTCATTGCCATATTCTTCTGCTAACAGTACGAGTTCTTCCAAGAAACCCCATGAAAACCCTAACGTTAAGATCCATGAGAACACCTCCCAAGATCTCAACTTGGGACTCTTGGCTTCAAACCCTGGTGGAGAAACGATTCGTGGACCAAGAAGCTTTGGGAATAACGAGGACGTAATATTGCAGAGCAGTTCATCGGCGATTTCTCTATCAAATATTTCAGCTATGGAGCTTCTGAATGGATTCAATGGCTCGTCGAGGGGTTTGGATAACTCTGGCCTCGTTTCAATGGCGACGAATAGTGCAATTAGCACTGATCCCAATCATCATCATCATCATCATCATCAGCATTTGAACACAGTTTACTCAAATGGATTTCCATTTTCTAGTGCTGACGAGTTCATTAAGCCTAATTCTCTCAGCTTCTTACTTGAAGGATCACTTGGAAACAATTATGGGGGTTTTGAAGGGAGTAAAGAAGATTCGAATAAGCATAAGGTTGTCTCAAATGATGCTGATAAAAAGGAATATAGAGCTCAACATGGAGATGAGGATTCTTCTGCTGGATTTTGGAATGGAGTAATAGGTGGTGGATCATGGTAATTATAAACAAACTGAATATCACGTTAATATAAAAATGTGTGTGTTTGCATCGGAATATAATCTATATTGTTCTGTGTTTTTATGGGGTGGATATATCATAATTAGCTGTTTGAAGGATACATATTCTGTGCCTTCTTTAAGCAGAGGTAAATGTAATAAAGCATGTTGGTTTTCGGAGTCAAGAAGCCCAGGTTTTTGAAGGGTTTATCACAAGCAAAGATATTTAGCCCTCTGCTGTATTATTTCGTAACTGATTCATACCTAAGAGTTATTGTGTTGAACTCCACTTTTTCTATAAGAACAGTTTATATAATTTAAATACTACCTCGTTTCTTGAATTATTGCAAGGGAGATACAGCAGAAATATCCATATGAGCTATGACTAGATCTTCGATAGTGTGACACACATCTTACACACATGGCACAAATTCAAAATCCAAATCAAGAAAGGAAAAAGAAACAGAGACGCACATCACACATGAATGTGCAAATCGATTACTATTTTCTTTTTCTATTGTACGCTATACATTAATTCACAAATAAAGTAATACCTACTAGCATGTGACAGCCCTGAGCCACGAGAAAGGCTTGATCAATTTAGGGAGATCAATAATTTTGTTATATATTTTTTAATGATAAATTTCAAAGGACGTCACGATGAATTCCCCATGCCATGTCTCCCTTTCTTTATCAACCTTGAAAGATTGAGAAAGATATCCTAAACCCTACTCACTTTTGCTCCCTCTGTGGACCCCACAAAACATTGCCTTAAGAATCTGTGCAATAATTGCTTCCCCTTTCTTCCCCACTCATACATGAGGCTTATTGCATATCTGTATCATATGCTTATGAATGATTCTTACTTCTTAGTGTACTTTTTCCATCCATTAAAGCACCTGCTGTAAAGATGGTGATTTCATACGTTTATTATCTGTGAAAAGATTTGAAATTTGAGTTCTTAACAAAAGCAATCTACACATTTAGTGCTTCAATTTTGGAGTTCTTGGGCTGAACTACACCTGAACATACATACATACATACATGCATCAATGTTGTATGGTTCTCTGAATGTTGACGTGTATGACGATGGTATTTGAACCGACTTACGGCGCTCATTGGTCGGCGTTGATTCCAAAGATACGAACTTTGTGCATATGAGGGAACTTGGCGACCACCAAAATGAAAACAGCTAGCGTGTTGAAGAAAAGCATAGGGTGTTGATAATCGGTCGTGTGCGAAGCTATCAAGTACCTGCACCGAGGATAAAGGAAAATACGATCAAAACTAGTTTGTATTATCTCCGCTGAGCGAACTGCATTGAACGAAATGTTCCCCATAACTTACAGGAAATTGAGATTTCTCAAGGAATACAAGAAATGGAACTTCCAGGACGACAAGAAGGAAGGAAGGTACACAATGAACAACTTAAAGATCAACGAAACAATTGCATTGTCGGAAATTTAAGCATCTCCCATCAATATAACATGACCAACATGTCTATAAGGCGCTCAAAGGTCATTACTTACAGTAAATGGTAGACAATGAAGCAAAAGACCTCAGACAAAACAATGTTTCAGTCACGAGATAGAGAGGGAAAGTCGAGGGAAAAAAAGAAGGGCACGATCGGCTTTGATTGCTAAAGAATACTTACAAAACAACAGGGACAACGGTCAAGAACTTCCTATTACGAGTGAGCTGCTTCCCACTGTCGACTTGCTCCCACCAGGTCAGCCTGTTGTAGATTCCTTGATCATCAGCAAATGGAGTTCCCTTCTTCCAATGGAAGAATTGATAAGTAATCTGAACAAATAGCAGCTACATGAATCAAATGCGCATCGATATATACGCACAATAATTTGCAAAAGTCAAGAGGAAGAATGCCAAACTCAACCTATAGCAGAAGATATGTCGAGGTTACTTCCATATAGCTCACAAGCATCTCAAAGATTCTAAGCTAACACACCATAAAACATTACCAGGAAACACAAGATCAACAACCCCTAATCCCCACCTGATAACAATATCGAGCACAATACAGCTTTATTTCGGGTAAGAACACCGCCAATTCATCGATAAGGAACACAATCACATAAGAAAGGGGGAAAAACAAAGCTTACGGCGAAATGAGATAGATGAACGATAGTCCACGCCATCCCAGGCGAGCAACCGAAGACGGAGAGAACGATAAGCCAGGAGAAAAACAGTATCATGATGTACGTTGTCCAAACGCCGGGATAGGTGAACCACTCCGTGTTAAGATTCAGATCCGTCGGCCGATCGGCGCGAACATAAAGGTTCGCCATACCGATGATTGGATTGGTAGCTAGCTGATTGAAGATCGACGACGAAGAAGATGCACATAAGATTACTTCAGCTTTCCACAAATACCGCTCTCCTTCTTCCGAGCTTCCGTTGAGTCTTACTTTTCTTTTTCTTGTTTTAATTAGTATTTTTTTTCAAGTAAATTTTATTAACGAAAATTGTGATTAGCTCGGCTCGGCCCAATGTTTTTTCACAATTATTCTGTAGTGCTCCGTTGGTTGACAAATTTATATTTGGGAGGGTTTAAATATGTTGGGTTTACATAAACATGTCGGTATGAGTTTAGAGTGATTTTATATAAATCTGTGGTTTAGATAAGCCTGTCAACCAAACACATTAAGATATCATAAACTCACCTTTAAAATACTTAAAACGCTCAAACCAAACAAGCGCTAAATCGGCATTTTGTACAAGCACCAAACGAGGCGGGAATCCCTCGTGTTGATTCGCTGGGCTGCTTAGATATTGATGGCTATAGCCTCGTGTCGAACTTTCCTCGTACTGTTTATGGTAAGGACATGAGAGAAGCAGGGCTTCATCCTCAGGCTAGCCTTTTCGTGGAACTTGATGATTTGTTGAATTTGCTTGGTCAAAAGATAGAATTTGGGGTGTGCTTTTTTTGAGTATTTCAATTGTCTGTTCATAGTTGATCCCATATATGTATGGTAGATTCGATTGAAAATAAAATTACAAAACGAGTGCAACACAGCTCAAAATAGAGTACGACGCTCTTTCAATAAAATTAATAAATAAAATTCTTGAGCCCTGGCCTGGCTGGGCTGGGCTCATCATCGCCATTCTTGATTTGCTTCCACTTTTATTATTACAAAATCAGAGAAGACATCGTCGCAAGACATACGCAGATAAAGATCGGAACTTTGAACGAGGTCGTATCGGAAGTAGAGTTCAGAGCAGGGACGGATCCGAAGACGGTAGGGTAAGAAGGCCCGTCGGCGGCGGCCGACGGAGAATCGGCCGGCGAGGAATCTACAGAAGGTCCATCGCCGTAGGCAAATACGTGCAATTTCTGTCCCTTTTCGCAGTGGCCGCTCACGCCGCTGACGAAGTAGTAGTTCCCAGGCTTTGTGATGTTGAACAGAGAGTTCCCATCGTTGTCCATGGCAAGAACTGGGTTGCTCAAACTGCAGCTGTCGTAAGCTTGTTTCGTCACCTGCATCACCGAGTCCTCGCTTGGAGGGTACAAGAAAACTGCAATAGAAAAGAAAAAGACAGTAAATGATGGGCTTTTCGAGAATGTTGCAGATCGATTATCAACTTACAGAGGGAATCTCCAGTGGTGAGATTGTGAAATTTGGACCAAATGTCGTAGATTTGCCTATTGGAAGAACTTGGGATGTTCCAAGCGTTTAAATCGCCTACTTTGTAGACAGTGCTTGAGGTCTTGGAGTGGAGTGTGAAGATTAAGAGAAGGGCAAACCATAACTTGCTTGCTGAAGCAGATTTGAGGTTGAGAGCAGCCATGTTGTTGAGAGCGTTCAAACTGAGATGTAATAAGAAAAGAAGATGGGAAACCCTTTAAAGGTGTTAAGCAGTAAGGAGACAGCTTTATACAGAATCAAGAAAGGATTTCTCTTCACCGACGCAGTTTAGTGTAATAAAGGGGAAAATTAAATGTATATTAATATAGGTGATAGAGCAGATCTAGACATGCAATGTAAACGGTAATTAACAGAGATAATTGTCGGGAGGACATGAAATAAATAAACCTCAGATGGCATGGCAACTATAATGGGTGGAAATCATAATTCTTTTCACGGGGTTAAGAGGTTCAGTGAGATTCCTTTGAGCAAATATTATTTATTATATAGTAAGGAATTATGATTGTGTTAATTTGTTTATGGAGGCGACTGTTATAAAGTCAAATCATTTGAATGAACAAGAGCATGTGGTACAGTTGGATCTTTAGAACAAATCTGATGCATCCATCCATCCTAACGTGCTTTGGACATATTCCTGCATGTAACTGAATGAACAATTGAAACAATTTAATAGATTCACAGTGGAGGCTTAATAATACATCGGAAAACATATTTAAATAATGTCCTTTAGGCATGTGGTTCGACTAAATAATATATTAGTAACACTAACACACACACACACACCACCATCTCATCTGCAGAGGTTTGTTTAAAGAAAATAAGGAAATGATAGTGACGAGGGGAGATGATGTGACGATGTTGTTCATCGTTATTCTTTCTCCAAAGGAAATGAAGTCGAGACGACAAAAGTTTTCAAGTATAAGGAAGGATATACTTAGAGATTCAACTGCTTAAAGTATCACAATATTTCATCTAATGTAGGTTCTTACACGGCAGGCATACCTAGCTTGAAGTTCAGAAATCTTCATCATGAGCAGTCGTTCCTTTTCGGATGCATTTGGTTCGATCTGCGAGCATGCAAAAATTAGCGAAACACATTTTTTTTATGACTTTTAGTTCTCTTTTCGTACAAGACAGCTGCAAATGCAAAAAATCATTTACAACGTGTCTTATATGCAAATCTTACATTGCCATTGCTTTCTGATCGACGAGGTCAAGGAGGCAACTGGACAGTTTGGGGAGCTGGAACAAATACAAAAAAAACCTCAATCAATCCTTTATTTGTTTCATGCGAAGATAAAGACTCGTGATTAAGACGCACCATTTTCTACTTCCACTGGTTGCAAGCTACTCAACAAATTCATGATGAGATCCTGTGTACTTACAATGACAATCGATTGGAATTTGACAATATGGAGATAAGCGTGACGGTGTGCTGTGAAATAAATGCTTCAAATGATGTAGGAGATCGTTTCAAAATGACGTCTTACTTGTCGAATTGATGTTTGTTGAAAGAGAATCTGCAGGTGAGGCATTAGAACTGAAGCAGCCACGGGAGTGTTTCCAATTTCCTTTGGCAACTGAGTATTGGCCTGCAAATCGGGAAACTATTATATAACAACTACGAAATAATCAAAGGGACTATAACGTATGAGAGACGATTTGAACAAAACCATTTGCTTAGCGTCAAAATTCCAACTCCCTAAGCTAGCAGATTTCCTAAAGGGTGATCCCTAGGAACCAAAGTTTAGATCAAATTATTGATTATTCAATTTAAACTTTTGAAGCCATTAACGTTTTACTTGGTTCCGTATCTGAGAGGTTCGGTGGGAAACTATTGATATAGGAATATCCTAATAATGATATCTTATCTCAGCAAAGCAATTGAAATAGAACAGAAGATCATAAGTCTATGTGGCTTACCTTTACAAGATCCACGATCTCTGATGTTACTGAGAAACGCCCTTTCTGTACCAAATTCGCTTTTGATTTGCCCTCAAAGGAATATTTATAAACTTGAGACAAAAAAAAAACAGATTTTACAGGTGCTTCCTTTCTTACATGAGCAGATGTTCATTGAGCTGGCATGATAATTTATAGAAAGATTAGTTTTACCTCCGGTCGATTTGATTGGAGCTGAAAGACTGTTTCCCGAAGCTCGGTTGGGAAGGTTAAGGGGCCCACTAAAACTGGGAGCTCTTCGTACCAGTTGATTCCTCTCAGCTCGGAGGTGGTTTTCGGTATCAGCCCTGATGAAGAATGCCATTTTTCTCAGTGAAAACAACAGGACATGGTAATTTCGATATACATTTACAGTATACAGCAATTGTCTTTTAGACGGATGCACATCTACCAAGTTGGTCATATCATAAGTGCCAATTCTATAGTAAGTAACAACAAAAGAAACATATATTGGCGAGTCTTTCCAACTTTACAAACTATCAGCTCCAGAGCAATCGGAACATGGAATAAACAAACAAAAAGTAGAAATGGTAAATGATGGTTGCTGCGCCATCATGTCGATCATTAACAGTAAGCATGAGCAAGATCGGTAAGTCCGATCAGGCAATCCATGTCCTTACCTTTCTACGTTGTGTGTTATGTCTGCCAGTGTATTGCTTCGCACAATATCAGGAATGAGCGGCCCACTTTGACTTTTACGACGCCTGTGTCTAGTAGTCTTGGCCTGTGCTGTATGATTATCACCCAACGTAGGCGGCTCCTCAGCTTTTGGCCCACTCCTCCCGAGTCTATCGTCTTCAATAGTGTCACTCTCAATTATATCAATTTCAGACTCCTTTTTCAACCGTGTCTGACTGTCAACTATATGCGCATCTTGCCAATTGCTTTTTCCTGAAATAACGGATGAAACAACTTGTTCAGAACTGGCATACTAATTACAAATTCCAGTCCTCAGCGATATTAACGGAAAAAATTGATCACATTTTCGATGCCAGTCAAAGAGCTACAAAACAATACTTCCCACTATCAAATGGTGCAATTACTGCTTTCATCTCTGAACTAAATGTGTCCTGCGGACACTGGCATTCATCAATTACTTCTAAAGCATATCCAGCTTGAGTAAACATAGAAGATATGACATACACAGAAAATCCATAAAACATTAAACAATTATGCAAAATGATAGTTATAACCTTATAGTTTGATTGAAGTTTCAAATTGTCTTCATCATTGGTTTCTTGTATCTCGTTGTCGTCTCGCATCCAGCAAGATACAATTTATGGTGCTTCATTGCTGCCAATAACGTCTAGCCCAAAAAAAAAGACCTGTTATGCAATTACCAAAGATGCCTGGTGCTTCTTATCCTCAATATCGAAGTTCCACGCACTTACTCCACGCTGATATTCGCTCTGAAAAAATCAACAATGGCAGAAGTGAGAACAGAGACAAAGAAACAACCAATCAACCTGAGCATAAAGAGATTACACAAATGCCAGATTGATAATTGATATATGCCATCCCAGGAATACAAGAGAAATAGAGATAAATAATCAACAAACCTGGGACATAGCTTCTTGTTCAGCGGAAGGCATTCTTTTCAAAGCGGGTTGTGCGTCGTCTTTGAGCTGTCTCCAGTCAACAAAAATGTAAATGAGTGAGAGCGATAGAGATCAGATGGTTGCCATCAAAATGCTTTACCTGGATTTCTTTCACGCGTTTCCACAGAGGAGGCAGGTTAGCAAATAATTTTTTCACAGAAAGTTCAGGAGGTTTGGCATTCTTGAAAAAGAAATGCTTTAATAGTTTTTCTGCAGTTGGTCTCTTGTTTGATCTTTCACCAGGCACATCGCAACCATTTCTTTAAAAGACCACACTGGAAAAAAAGGAAGCAACATCTGCTAAATCATAGAACAAGCATACCTTAGAGAACTTTTTATCACGGTCATAATCAAGACCAGGAGGAGCATTTTGTATTGTCATAAGCAAGACCTATTTAACGCAGATGGCAAAACTTAGAAGGATCACCAATCAGACAAATCAAAGCAGTATTCATACCTTCATAGGAGGGTATTTAGAAAATGGTGCATGTCCATGAGCCAACTCTAGTGCAGTTATTCCGAAAGACCATACCTGTTAAGTTTCAAGAAGCAATATATTCATGAAGATTAAACGGAAGAAGCTGGTTTAGAGGCCCTTCCTCTAGCATAAACTATCCAAAATTAGCCTAAATAGCTTGCAACTTTATTCAAGCATAAGATACATATTGCAATAGCCGTAACTACACGGGAGATCATTCTATATCCTGAACTATTCATAATCCAATGATGGGTTTAACTAAACTCATTCTGCCGAACCCACATGACAATTAGCTGTTCCGTATTCTGAGATACACGCTCTTCAAGGACTGTAACATTAATCGTCATGAAACCACATGACAAGATGATATAAGAGACTTACTTAAAGTCGTAACCTGTTCCAGGCTGCAATACTTCTGGTGCCATCCTGTAAAGCAATAGAAGAAAGATATTTCAGGTCTCGACCGTGGAAAACTAACATAGAAATAACAGGAACGGAAAGCTACCAGCATGGGTTCCAACAAAGGTGTTCCTTGAGCGCTGCCTATCACCTCTATCAAACAAAACGCAGAAACACCAAAGTCAGCAAGCTTTACCACACTGTCCTTATCCATTAATATATTTCCTGCCTGAAGTAAGAAAATGCCAGACAAGCGGAATTCAATTGCCTCATTCTAGGAGCCAAGAAAAAAACAAATATACAACCATGCCCATGTTACAAATGTAAAACTAAAGGAAAGCTGAATAAATTGGGTAAACCTTTACATCACGATGGATATGACCGCGTCGATGAAGGTACTCCAATCGGCAGTTTCTTCAAAGCCTTCTTGATATTATCGCAATAGGAACATAAAAATATTATAAATATGGCCGATTCTCCGTCGGCCGCCGCCGACGCGCTTCTTACCCTACCGTCTTCGGATCCGTCCCTGCTCTGAACTCTACTTCCGATACGACCTCGTTCAAAGTTCCGATCTTTATCTGCGTATGTCTTGCGACGATGTCTTCTCTGATTTTGTAATAATAAAAGTGGAAGCAAATCAAGAATGGCGATGATGAGCCCAGCCCAGCCAGGCCAGGGCTCAAGAATTTTATTTATTAATTTTATTGAAAGAGCGTCGTACTCTATTTTGAGCTGTGTTGCACTCGTTTGTAATTTTATTTTCAATCGAATCTACCATACATATATGGGATCAACTATGAACAGACAATTGAAATACTCAAAAAAGCACACCCCAAATTCTATCTTTTGACCAAGCAAATTCAACAAATCATCAAGTTCCACGAAAAGGCTAGCCTGAGGATGAAGCCCTGCTTCTCTCATGTCCTTACCATAAACAGTACGAGGAAAGTTCGACACGAGGCTATAGCCATCAATATCTAAGCAGCCCAGCGAATCAACACGAGGGATTCCCGCCTCGTTTGGTGCTTGTACAAAATGCCGATTTAGCGCTTGTTTGGTTTGAGCGTTTTAAGTATTTTAAAGGTGAGTTTATGATATCTTAATGTGTTTGGTTGACAGGCTTATCTAAACCACAGATTTATATAAAATCACTCTAAACTCATACCGACATGTTTATGTAAACCCAACATATTTAAACCCTCCCAAATATAAATTTGTCAACCAACGGAGCACTACAGAATAATTGTGAAAAACATTGGGCCGAGCCGAGCTAATCACAATTTTCGTTAATAAAATTTACTTGAAAAAAAAAAATAATAATAAAACAAGAAAAAGAAAAGTAAGACTCAACGGAAGCTCGGAAGAAGGAGAGCGGTATTTGTGGAAAGCTGAAGTAATCTTATGTGCATCTTCTTCGTCGTCGATCTTCAATCAGCTAGCTACCAATCCAATCATCGGTATGGCGAACCTTTATGTTCGCGCCGATCGGCCGACGGATCTGAATCTTAACACGGAGTGGTTCACTATCCCGGCGTTTGGACAACGTACATCATGATACTGTTTTCTCCTGGCTTATCGTTCTCTCCGTCTTCGGTTGCTCGCCTGGGATGGCGTGGACTATCGTTCATCTATCTCATTTCGCCGTAAGCTTTGTTTTTCCCCCTTTCTTATGTGATTGTGTTCCTTATCGATGAATTGGCGGTGTTCTTACCCGAAATAAAGCTGTATTGTGCTCGATATTGTTATCAGGTGGGGATTAGGGGTTGTTGATCTTGTGTTTCCTGGTAATGTTTTATGGTGTGTTAGCTTAGAATCTTTGAGATGCTTGTGAGCTATATGGAAGTAACCTCGACATATCTTCTGCTATAGGTTGAGTTTGGCATTCTTCCTCTTGACTTTTGCAAATTATTGTGCGTATATATCGATGCGCATTTGATTCATGTAGCTGCTATTTGTTCAGATTACTTATCAATTCTTCCATTGGAAGAAGGGAACTCCATTTGCTGATGATCAAGGAATCTACAACAGGCTGACCTGGTGGGAGCAAGTCGACAGTGGGAAGCAGCTCACTCGTAATAGGAAGTTCTTGACCGTTGTCCCTGTTGTTTTGTAAGTATTCTTTAGCAATCAAAGCCGATCGTGCCCTTCTTTTTTTCCCTCGACTTTCCCTCTCTATCTCGTGACTGAAACATTGTTTTGTCTGAGGTCTTTTGCTTCATTGTCTACCATTTACTGTAAGTAATGACCTTTGAGCGCCTTATAGACATGTTGGTCATGTTATATTGATGGGAGATGCTAAATTTCCGACAATGCAATTGTTTCGTTGATCTTTAAGTTGTTCATTGTGTACCTTCCTTCCTTCTTGTCGTCCTGGAAGTTCCATTTCTTGTATTCCTTGAGAAATCTCAATTTCCTGTAAGTTATGGGGAACATTTCGTTCAATGCAGTTCGCTCAGCGGAGATAATACAAACTAGTTTTGATCGTATTTTCCTTTATCCTCGGTGCAGGTACTTGATAGCTTCGCACACGACCGATTATCAACACCCTATGCTTTTCTTCAACACGCTAGCTGTTTTCATTTTGGTGGTCGCCAAGTTCCCTCATATGCACAAAGTTCGTATCTTTGGAATCAACGCCGACCAATGAGCGCCGTAAGTCGGTTCAAATACCATCGTCATACACGTCAACATTCAGAGAACCATACAACATTGATGCATGTATGTATGTATGTATGTTCAGGTGTAGTTCAGCCCAAGAACTCCAAAAGAAGCACTAAATGTGTAGATTGCTTTTGTTAAGAACTCAAATTTCAAATCTTTTCACAGATAATAAACGTATGAAATCACCATCTTTACAGCAGGTGCTTTAATGGATGGAAAAAGTACACTAAGAAGTAAGAATCATTCATAAGCATATGATACAGATATGCAATAAGCCTCATGTATGAGTGGGGAAGAAAGGGGAAGCAATTATTGCACAGATTCTTAAGGCAATGTTTTGTGGGGTCCACAGAGGGAGCAAAAGTGAGTAGGGTTTAGGATATCTTTCTCAATCTTTCAAGGTTGATAAAGAAAGGGAGACATGGCATGGGGAATTCATCGTGACGTCCTTTGAAATTTATCATTAAAAAATATATAACAAAATTATTGATCTCCCTAAATTGATCAAGCCTTTCTCGTGGCTCAGGGCTGTCACATGCTAGTAGGTATTACTTTATTTGTGAATTAATGTATAGCGTACAATAGAAAAAGAAAATAGTAATCGATTTGCACATTCATGTGTGATGTGCGTCTCTGTTTCTTTTTCCTTTCTTGATTTGGATTTTGAATTTGTGCCATGTGTGTAAGATGTGTGTCACACTATCGAAGATCTAGTCATAGCTCATATGGATATTTCTGCTGTATCTCCCTTGCAATAATTCAAGAAACGAGGTAGTATTTAAATTATATAAACTGTTCTTATAGAAAAAGTGGAGTTCAACACAATAACTCTTAGGTATGAATCAGTTACGAAATAATACAGCAGAGGGCTAAATATCTTTGCTTGTGATAAACCCTTCAAAAACCTGGGCTTCTTGACTCCGAAAACCAACATGCTTTATTACATTTACCTCTGCTTAAAGAAGGCACAGAATATGTATCCTTCAAACAGCTAATTATGATATATCCACCCCATAAAAACACAGAACAATATAGATTATATTCCGATGCAAACACACACATTTTTATATTAACGTGATATTCAGTTTGTTTATAATTACCATGATCCACCACCTATTACTCCATTCCAAAATCCAGCAGAAGAATCCTCATCTCCATGTTGAGCTCTATATTCCTTTTTATCAGCATCATTTGAGACAACCTTATGCTTATTCGAATCTTCTTTACTCCCTTCAAAACCCCATAATTGTTTCCAAGTGATCCTTCAAGTAAGAAGCTGAGAGAATTAGGCTTAATGAACTCGTCAGCACTAGAAAATGGAAATCCATTTGAGTAAACTGTGTTCAAATGCTGATGATGATGATGATGATGATTGGGATCAGTGCTAATTGCACTATTCGTCGCCATTGAAACGAGGCCAGAGTTATCCAACCCCTCGACGAGCCATTGAATCCATTCAGAAGCTCCATAGCTGAAATATTTGATAGAGAAATCGCCGATGAACTGCTCTGCAATATTACGTCCTCGTTATTCCCAAAGCTTCTTGGTCCACGAATCGTTTCTCCACCAGGGTTTGAAGCCAAGAGTCCCAAGTTGAGATCTTGGGAGGTGTTCTCATGGATCTTAACGTTAGGGTTTTCATGGGGTTTCTTGGAAGAACTCGTACTGTTAGCAGAAGAATATGGCAATGACGACGACGATGAACTGTGAGATCTCTTATTCTTCCTCGAACCACCGCCGACTGGTATGTTCCTCAGAGATCCACCTTCTGTCCAATATCTTCTGCAGTTTTTGCAGAAGTATCGAGGTGTGAGAGGCTGTAGTTGTTGTAATAACAGAACTTTGTGTTGTTCGAGTCGCATCTAGGACACTTCAAAGCAACTGCTTGTGCTTGTTGTGATGACGATGATGGTCCTTTTGAAGCCTCACTTTTCCTTCCAAGTTTGATGATGGTGGTGGTAATAATGGTGGCTTTTGGAAAGTGGTGGTGTTTGTGATTACAATCTCATCCATTGGCTTTAGCACTATCTCGTCCTATATATTAAAGCAATTCGATTTAAAAAAGGTGAGAACTAAAGAACCGAGAATAACTTTAATTATTTACAAAAAAAATAAAACGTTTTTGTTCCACTTCCACCATAGGAGAGAGCTTTACCTAAAGTTGAAGATCTTGAAAGAAAATCAAAACCCTTTTAATTCTTGAAAGCAAAAGTTGCGCCATAGTTAAACGACAAACAAAAACATAAATGAGTTGTACTTATTAACCTTTTCCAAAGGTAATAAAGCAAAGTAAGAAAAGGAAAAACAGTAGAGAAATAAAGTGAACCGACCTAGATATAGTAAAGAGGAACAAGGAAGCATAAAACTTGTAAGATCATCAAGGTTACATGATCTATACATATGATATCATAATCGTTGTAGAAGAATGGTGGGAACTTAGGAGTAAAAAATACCTGAGGCCATGGAGATGTATCCATATATGGTTTGAAAGGAGAAGAAGAAGAAGATAATCGATGATGATCAAGCTTTTAGACCGAGTTATTAGATTAATTAATTCGAGCACTTCAAAAGCAACTGCTTTCTTGCAGGGAAGGTCCTCTATGCTTTATTCTTGCAACGCAGCTTGTTTTTGTTAATTATCTCCACTGGCTTTCCTTTTTCTTCTTATCCTTTAAATCGTTTTTATTCTTAATGGAAATTAGGCAGCCCAAATTTTCTAGTTTTTCTAGGGTTTACGACTGATGAATAGTCTTTACTTTGGATATTATTTATTATTTTACCATTTTTTAATTGGAAATGGAAATTGTTAATGTTGACTAGCTCAGCATTGACAATGTCCGAGCTAACATTCCAACCAACATTGTTGTATGCGAATTGGTCAACATTCGATTTTATCTTTCATGTCCAAAACCCGTTTAACATTTTTTAAAAACTTTATTACTGATATTCAGGACGTGGTTAAATTCCGGAATGAGTCAAAAACGAGAAGATAGTGTGTGGATTCAGCTGGAGCGAAAATAGGAGTGCACTAGTTTCAAGGAAATATTTTGAGAGATTATCAAGGGATCTCTTACCGATTCAAGCGAGAGCCAAAATCTATAAATAAGAGTTATTTTCGAGCTGCAATTTACCACTTTTCGCGAGAGCTTTTAACGAAGTAACTTGGAGCGAAAAGTGCGAAAATCACGAGTCATGGAGCGAAAAATATTTCGAGTTTGAGCGAGTACTTTAGATCACGAGAGTTTGCTTTTAGTCTAGCTTTTCAAAGGTCGAAAGACTTTGTAGGTTTGCAGAATCATTTGATTCGTAGCTTCGCTCGGCTTGTTTTTTACTATCTTTTATAGTCTTTTGTAATTCATCTTTATAGTGGATTTTTACGCCTTGAGGCATGCAGCAAGTTTTCTGACTTGCTGCAAAATTTACATCTCGTGTCAATAGTTTTCATCAGTAAGTTTTCATATATTCCGCTGTGCACTTTAAGTGTTAGATCGAATGACCCAACATTTCATCCAACATCAGTTTACTACTTAGTATTTCTTACATCCATACCGAACGGGACCACTTCATAAAATCATACTCCCTGCTGCCACTTTCAGACCATATTGGCGATATATATGAGAAAATTAAAAAAAAAAAAAACACGTGGAGATGCACTTGAAAGCATTATTTCTTCAAGTAAAGATTGATAGTTCTCGAATCCCGAAATTGATGTTTTTATCCCCTTAATGATTCGATTATCGCATTCTAACGTGCAATGTGATCATCATAATAAACGTAAAAAAATGTTGTATAGCAACTTCAAACTTTCAAATCCACTTTTTTGAATCCAAGAGCTTAGAGTATTGTGAGAGAAAGACAAAACTTATTTTTCAATATTTCGGGTATGATGAAAGAGTATTTACACTGCATTTTCTGGAAGTGTTGGTTTGAGAATGAGATGCTCGTTAGATTTGATAACCAAAAAGAAATACAAAATAAAAATTCTAAATGAAGATGCCACATTTTTTAAAGTACCATAATATTACGTGGCTTTAGCTGCTTTCAGTTGGCCCGCTATCCTAATTGACGGATCCGTTAGTTAGACAATTGGGCCTTAAAATTGTTGTAAGCCCATCAATTGGAAATTACATTTGTAGCCTCTTGCAGTAATGTACTGTCCAAAGTACATGACGTCATGATAAGGTAAAGATTACATCAGATCCATTACATTTTTTATGTTCTCTCTCTGTAAATAATAACAGGCTACTTTCTGTTCTGCTTCTTTTCTTATTTTTGCGTTCTTCCAAAGGTTACAAAGGCCCCATTAAGTATTTTAGTTTTTTGTTCAGACCCCATTACATTGGGCTTTAGGATTAAAGACCCACTTTTCGAAAAATTCAGGGGTCAGGCCCTAAAATGACGCAAAAAGACGTATTTAACCCTGACATATGCCAAAATTACGTTGTATACCTAAATAATCCGTTCCAGCCAATTATCACAGTTCGACGCTGAAAAACAACACTTTCTTTCACGTGGATAACAACAGTCTTGTATTGAGTACCATATGTCGTCTATTTAGTAATAAATAACGTCGCAGAAATAACACAACATTAAAAAATAATACCGCTTCCTGCAACATCATTTGTTAATGTGTTACTGCAAGAATCGGTATTATTTTTGAATGATGTTGTACTTCTACGACTTCGTTTGTTACTAAATAGACGTCATATGGTACTCAATACAAGACTTTTGTTATCCAAATGAAAGGAAGTGTTTTTTCAGCTTAAAATTGTTATAATTGTTCTTAAAACCTCCACCTGACCATCCCCCTGTTTTCCTAGACAGAAAATTCATCATTATAGGGAGCAATGCTCGATCAGTGGGCAAAAAATAGGGTTCGATAGTCCGATGTAATAAATATGTCTGTTAATAACATTTTACTGTCGATAAGTAACGTCTTATGCCGTTAAAATAACACTTATGGTTTTTACGGTAACAAATTAGTATAATTGTGTAACAGTTATAATTGTTCTTGAACCCTCCACCCGACCATCCTCCCCCTGTTTCCCTAGACAGAAAATTCATCATTATAGGGAGCAATGCTCCTATAATGGTTACCAATTTTCAATCTCGAAACGTGTAATAAGATCGAAACGCTAATGATTCGATCTTTTATAGAAAAATGCTAATGGTCGTCGCATCGAGTTTAGGGTTTAGGATTATGGTGTAATAACGCATGATGAAAAACAAAAATAAGGTATTAACAATCGACTGTGTTCGATCAGTGTGAAAAATGGGGTTCGATAGTTCGATGTAATAAATATGTATGTTAATAACATTTTACTGTCGATAAGTAACGTCTTATGACGTTAAAGTAACACTTGCGGTTGTTACGGTAACAAATCAGTATAACTGTGTAACATAAAACTGACGTCAAATACCATTCAGAAATAACTTTTATTAAGGGTAATTTCGTCAAATCACAGTTTTGGGTCCTTTTCACTTATTTTTTGAAAAATTAGGTCCTTAAAAATAAAGAAAATTCTGACAGGGCCTGATTCCTAATTTCAAAATATAATAGGGCCTGACACAAAAATTTGCCCATTATTTATTCATGTTACAATAATCGATACACGTGACGAAGACATCGACCAGAAAATAAGGAAATTGAAATGAAACATGATAAAGGTATAAGTTGAGCCAACGCGACCATTCTACGTATGTATGGAAAGCTTCTACAAATTATTCAATAACTAAATTATGGGAATTAATCACTCACTCTCTTTATACGTAAATGAGGCGGTGAGCAATATATGGCATGGATTGGTCGTTGTTTCTATATGATTGTCAATGTAAGCACATGCTATTATTTCAATTATTATAAAAACTTGTGTGCGTATTGATGAATTGGTCCTCCCCTCCATTCATTATTATCGTCTCGCGTTATATTCATGCAAATCAATAAAAGATGTAAATCATGAACTCTCTCTATGCATTACAACTTCTACTTTTTTTTTTTTTTTTTTTTTTTTTTCGGTCCCGAGGTATCCCCACACTGCCCGGCTATGGGCTAACCGCCACACACTCCAGAGGTGGGCCTAATCCCGGGGTTAGGTGAATGCGCCCCAAACCCACCCAACAGCGATAGTCATGGGCCTAAGGCCCATGGGACTTCTCAAAGGAAATGTGAGAGGTGGGATTTGATCCCGTGACCTCCTAGCCACATGACTTTTGAGGCCTCCCCTTAACCACTAGGCCAAGGGGTCATTGGCATTACATACTTCTACTACTTGGGAATAAATGTCCAAATTTCTAGAAGCGTAAAGAATATGCTAGCGCACAATACGCTAAACTACCCCAAGACATTGTTTTTATAAATTAATTTGATGTCTTAATTCCCATATCCAATGAAAAATTCTCTAGGGATTAAAATCTGTATAGTTCGTAGAACCTAACAATATATGACTAATCGAAGTGGAAGTCGTGAAGAAATCACACACGCCACATAGATATCATATGATTGAACATAGACGGACGACAACGTTTGATTGAAAAAATAGAAGACGTTATTCATCACTTGTTATGTACGTAACTATATATATTATATGCATATATATATATATATATATATATATATATATTCCAGCTCGAAGTGGGTGGGACAGCGATGAGTCTAATACCACAATAAATACAAGTACGATTATTCGAATATTTAATCGAATCATAAAATTGATTCTCATTCGAATATTCGAATCGAATATTTGTATTCAAAGTAATCTTTAATTGTCTATTTAATGAATAGAAACAATTTATATTCAAAATATATATTGAATTAGTAATATATTATTTTAAATGTTTTATTGAATTGGCATATATTATATTTAAATATATATTGAATTATACCATATTTAATATTAATTATTCGAATCGTATTATTCAATTAATATTTGAATTGAATATTGTTATATTTTATTCGTATCCGTATTTATTCGAATTTGAATCTTATAATCTTTGATTCATTTGGAACACTGAGGGTGAAATACCGTTTTTAGATGAAGTGCTAAAAAAGTTCAAAAAATTAGGTGGACTACACAACCATGTTATATAAAATTATTTTCTGACAATCATGAGAAGATCCTCCAATAACATTGGTTCCATGTCTGAAACACTCGGGAGTCGTTCCATGTCGTACAAGTAAAAATAGAATAAGTGTCCATTCTATGTCGGGCCCCGTTAAGGGTTTGATTTCGAATTCATGCGCTCTGTGGGAATTATTAGATTAAAGGACCCATTTTGTGTGGTGTAAAAAAGTGGTATGAAAGATATATGAACTGATATAGACTGGTCGTTTTGTGTGACAAATTTCAACATACGAGTATGTCAGAGCAATGAAGTGGTACTGCAGAAAATAAACTGGTATCTGATGATCATAAACTGGTACCGAATTATGGTTTTGTGTTACAAAATTTGAACATACTGGTATGAAAGAGCAATGAAGTGGTACTTGCAGAAAATGAGTCCTTAAAACTAAATTTTTTGCCAAGAGGGCCTGAATCCTAAATGATAGTTATGTGGAGGCCTGAAATGAAAATGCCCCATAAAATAAATGAGTTGAACGAAGTCGTGTAAGGAAATATATACATATAATTAAGATTTACAAGAGGTATAATTGATACGGACATCTACACATAAATACATAATTCAATAAATTACACATAGGTACCCATGTCAGAAAATTTTACAGATAGGTACTCGATTTAATTTTTACCAATTTCTTCAGTCATGTCGTACCTTCCCATGTGCGAATGGCGTATCATAACATATTGATATAGGGTACCTAAATATGTTCGTACGGCGTACCTATGTTTTAAATAGAGCGTACCTAAATGGCTAATATGGTGTACTGTTTTCTATTATATAGGGTACCCAAATGTGTTGATATAGACTACCTGAATGTGTTGTATGGCGTATCTGCGACGGATCGGTACCTATCTGCAAAAACTTTATTCTGTTAGGTATCTACATATAAAAAATCCTGACAGGTTACTAAATTATAATTATTTTTTTTACAGAGGGGTATTTAAATAAGTTTTTTTTTTTTTACAGAGGGTTACTAAATTTGAATTGAACCCGGATAATTTTTTTGTTTTTTTTTTAAATGTGTGTTTTTTTTTTATGGCAGGATTGGGAGAAAAGTCCACAAAAATATATAAATAAAATATACCAAACCTCATAGTAGGAAGTTAGCCAACGCACTTAGTTGGAACTCGGCCGTAAATAGCAATAGCATATGATACATAGAATGTGGATATATACTAAGTAACAATAATAATGGGTCAATCACTTCATTAATCGAAACATCACTTTCCTCATTTATCACAATAATGAACGATAAGAAATAACACTTAACATACCAAATTCGCCCTATTAAAGAACCCCTACCCCATCATTACGTGGCTGTTCATGAGCCAAATCTCTCTCTCTCTCTCTCTCTCTCTCTAATATATATATTGCGAGAGAGGTATTATCACAATATAATGGGAAGAGCGCCGTGTTGCTCGAAAGTTGGGCTAAAAAGGGGTCCATGGTCGACCGAAGAAGACCAACTCCTCACCAATTACATTCACCAACACGGCGAAGGTCAATGGCGTTCTCTTCCCAAGAAAGCTGGTTTGTCTTATTTATCACAAACAACGCCCTAGCTATAACGCTACCTTTTGCACTATTCTTGCATCTATTACGACACTTCCATTTACTGCATATATATGTTCATACAAAGTATAGGGTTGTTGAGATGTGGTAAGAGCTGCAGATTGAGGTGGATGAACTATCTCAGGCCAGGGATCAAAAGAGGTAACATAACCGAAGACGAAGAAGATCTCATCGTACGGCTGCAGAGGCTCTTGGGAAATCGATGGTCTCTAATCGCCGGCAGGTTACCCAATCGTACGGACAATGAGATCAAGAATCATTGGAACACTCATCTCCTCAAGAAACTACAAAACTGTACTTCAGCTGGGATCAGCAGTAGCCGTCGTCCTATTGTTAATAAGAAGATCGATGTGCTCCAAGACAAGTCTGAGATGGAGAAGATATGCGCTCCCAACAATGGCGATAAGGAAGATGGTCCTCGAAAGGTTAAGGTTTATTTTCCCAAGCCCGTGAGAGTTTCTAGCTTTGTTTTGCCGAGGAGGGATAGCTTGGACAGTTTCGCCAGCGCCGGCGGCGGCGGAGGAGCGGCGGAGAAACCCCTCTCTGAGCCGCCGGTGAATGACGATGGCTGCCGTTATTATGGTGGCTTCTGTGATGATGACGTGAGTGATGACATCATGCCGTTGTTATGTGGTGGTGATGAGTTGGTAGACACCATGTATGATGAGTATCTGCAGCTTCTTTAAGCTAAGAAAGACTCTTGTCAGGGATCAGTTGTTGTAATAAATTAATTTCATAAAACGATGGTTATTTACAATTGAAAATAGATGATTAGAATAATTAATAAGCATCTTTAGGGACACGATTACACGACAATTACGGAAAGATCTCGAGATTATATTTGCTTGCCATATTTTGCAATGCATGCATCGGTCCAAGCGAACTTATGTCCTTATTACATCATTACCATCAATGAATGACAATGAAGGGGACAAAACGTGTAAAACGTAGTGAAACATGTGCGTCCTGTCTGTGAATGTCATGCCAATTATTGTTGTCATATAGTAGTAGTATAGTACCTGCTATAAACAGTGAAAAAAATTATAATTAAGAACAGAAGAAAAAGACGTGGTTTTCATTTAGGACCAAAAAATAAATATAAGAATTAAGTTGGTATGCTTATCTAATTTACTTGTGCATTACAAAAAAAAAAGGTACCAAGATTCTTCTAGGCAATTATGAGAATGGACATGCCATTTAAAAATAATTGTCGTGCTTTCCAAAAGATTATGAGGATCGGAGCTAAGTTGAAAATCATAGAATATTTTAATTAGTGAATTACGTTAGAAAACGTTTCGGCATAAACATCAGACCACGAAAAGCAGGCGTAGCGTAATACAATGCAGTTAAACAAACGCGTGATAGATAACAAAGTTTATATAACATAATCCCTTCACTAATTTAAACAATATTTCAACGGTCAAGAGAGATACATTGCACTAAGTATTTAGATATGAATATGATGAAATATTAAATGGCACCAAACTCGCCGTCGACCCATTACAAATAGAAAAATTACTGTTCTTCTGAAAAAATAAAATTTGAATAATGTGCCCGAAGAGGAAGGAAGACCTATGCTTTTGTTTTGAGTTCAAATCCACTTATCTTTTTCTTTTCATCTTTCTTTCACCTGTGCTTTTTTCTCCCACCCTTTATTCCCTGGTAACAGACGAATATAACTCGTTACCAAAATAATCTCTTACTTTCATATCTACAGCTTATTTATATCCCTTTTATTCAAATTTGCAAATTAAAGACATATTCTGTGTTCAAATCAACCAACCAAGAACTCATCTTCTATTCATTCACCAATCAAAAAGAAAAAAGAAAGATGCATTGGACTTTGATTCTCTGCATCGCCGTCGTCGCATTGGCCGTTGCTTTCTTCATCGCCGCTGTTCTCCCTCTCTTGCTCGCAAGGTACCTTAGCCTAAAGCAAACATCGATGTCCATTTCCGCCGACAATAGGTCGAACCCTTCGGCTGCATTTCAGAGGCAACTACAGCAGCTCTTCCAATTGCACGACTCGGGCCTGGATCAAGCCCACGTCGATTCTCTCCCCATTTTCTACTACAAGGAAGTCGTCGGCGGGTCGACGGAGCCCTTCGATTGCGCCGTCTGCTTGTCCGAGTTCTTGGAAGAAGACAAGCTCAGGCTTTTGCCTATGTGCGGACATGCCTTCCACGTCGTCTGCATCGACGCTTGGCTGCTCTCCGACGCCACGTGTCCCCTCTGCAGAGGCGTGATTCTATCGCCGCCGGAGAACCATGTCGGCGGAGACTTCGACGATTCCGAGGAAGCAGGGGACACGGCGGGCACGGCAAATGCCGGGTTTTTGGGCGTGATTAGGGGCAATCAAGCGGACTACAGCAGCAGCTCTGCGATTTCTGAGAAGAGGGTTTTCTCGGTGAGGCTCGGAAAGTTCAAGAGAATCGCAGACTGTGGGCGGCGCGAGGATGAACAGCTCGGCGACGACGGCCACTTGGATGCTCGGAGATGTTACTCGATGGGCTCTTTTCAGTACGTCGTCGCCGATATGGATCTTCAGGTGGCTGCAGAGAGGCTGCAGCCATCGAAAGGGCTTTTAGGTAATATCACAATCGACGACGACGGAGATGGAATTGGGAAGAAGATAGACAGTGGGGCTACTAAAGGCGAATGCTTTTCTATTTCGAAGATATGGTTGTGGTCCAAGAAAGGCCAGCCTTCGTCAAGTCTTGATCTACCTTGACTCAAATAGTGAACTTAACATGATTATGTAGTATTCGTTTACAAGATCCATCAATAATAGCATATATACAAGTATACAACTGACCCTAACTTACATTACAGTTAACATCAGCCACTAATCTCCACCAACTTCTCCAAATCACAAACAATCAAAATGCTCATGACTCAGAATCATACATTGTATGCCATTCCCACCTCCAAAGTCGAAGCATGAGGAGAAGCAAGCCCATAACTAGGAGACCTAAAATTCCTCCTCAAAAACTCATACAAACCAACACCAACCTTCTTCACAAAACTCGAGCTTTTCTTCGCCCTAACGTAAGAATTTCCCAAAATATACGCAACGCCGGCCTCCCTCGCCTCCAACAAATCCCTCAGCTCCTCCCTCACCGCCTCCGAACCGCCCTCGGGCACCTCAAACCTCACCCGCTTACTATTCTCCACCTCCTTCGAGCCCTCGCCCTCGGGCCCCACCGCCCGCCCCGTCCTAACGTACTCGGCTATGCTACTTACGAGATCGTCCTCGAACTGCACGTCGTCCCTGCGCGGGTCCCGATACCCGTACCTGACCACGCACCTGTACACGCGGTGCTCACTGGGCCCCACGTGCCCGACCAAGAACCTCTCCTCGTCCCTCACGTGTGGGACGGGGACGGACTTGACGCACAGGAAGACGAGCACCTGGTGGAAGGCGGGCAAGTTGGCGACGAAGTGGGAGAAGATGGCCGGGATTCCCGAGGCTAGCTCGGTGCGTACGAGCCCGATGCCTCGGACCCGAACCACCCCGAGGCTCGGGCCCAGGCTCAGGAGCCAGTCAACCGAGACCTTGTTCTGCACGTCGAGCTCATAGGTTCGGAGGGTTCCGTAGTGCCACGAGCACATGATTAGCATGAGTACGGAGGAGAGCGCGATCGGGACCCACGCACCCTCGAGGAATTTGATGAGCGAGGCGGTTAGGAATAGGGATTCGACCGCGCCGAAGAGAAGGAGGAAGGAGACGGCTATGGTTACCGTTCGGTGCCAGCATACGACGATGACGAGGGACGTGAGGCACGTGGTGACCAGCATCACAGTTATGACCGCCAAACCTGATGCGGTCGTAAAAAGTTAGGTTAGCTCGAATAGGGTTAAATTATTTTTTTTCGTTCCGTAAATCAGGATTGGTGTCATTATAGGGACAACAAATTTAGGGTGTGACACAATACGGAGAGTAACTTTGCGAGTTATGCAATTGTGGGACATTATACGCCGGAACCCTAGAATATGTCCTAAAATTACTTACTTTTGAAATGTTGTTGTCCTTTAATGCAACCTAATAGGGCAAAATCTAGGGTTTCAGCGTATAATATCCTTAAATTGCTTAATTTTTAAAAGTTATTTTCCGTAAAGTGCTATACAGTCGTTGTCCTATGTAATGACACCACCCCTAAATTACATGACCAAAAGAATAATTAATCCAGCTATAATAATGCCTTTCTTACCCGAGGCGTTGCCAAGCCGCCTGGTGTCGTTGAAGCCGATGGCGACGGCGAGGCATAGGAGCATGAGAATCCAGTTGATCTCGGGGATGTATATCTGCCCGTGAAATTTCGAAGAAGTGTGGACGATTTTGACCCTGGGAAAGCAGCCGAGGGCCGAGCACTGCTTTATGATGGAGAAGGTCCCCGTTATTACGGCTTGGCTCCCGACGACCGCGGCTAGGACGGCAACGACTAGGACGGGCCATCTTAGGTTCTCTTTAAGACAACGAAGAGAAATCAGATCGATCTTCGTTTTAAGAAGAAACCGTTAGATTTTGAGTACCAAAAATACGTACCTGGGACCGACACGTAAAACCCGACCCTGTAACCGTTTTGAATGTCGTGATGGCGAGAAAGGTAAGCAGCTTGTCCCATGTACGCGAGGATCAGCGATGGGTATACGAACGCCGTGAACGCTATCTAGGGAAAAAAGAAAGATTCCCCCACTTGTTAGAAATCGAAAAACCGAAAAGATGTAGCGCGCCACGCAGAATTCGTGCGTGGAAAAGACGAAGGAAAACTAAGTAAGCGCATCGAACCCTTGTACGTTACTCCTCCAGAGTCGTACCAGTACGCTTTTTTCCTTTCTTTTCCCATCGAAAACCACATCCAAACCAAACGCACCCTTAAGCTAAGCTATCAGCATGTTATTATTACCTTGATCGAAAGCTGCGAGAAATGTCCGAGGTCGGCGTACATGGCTTCCGAACCTGTATGAAAAAAGAGAAGAATGACGTTCTTGAGCCAATATGATGATGGAAATTTTTTTTTATTATTATTATTTTCGAACTTGCCGGTTATGGAGAGTAAGATTCCCCCGAGGGAGAGCCATCCTCCGGCCCGAGTCTTCCTTAGAAATACGTAGATGTAATAAGGAGAGAGAGCTCGGTAGACGTGAGGATTCCATCGAAATACGTTGTATAGGCCGATCGAGCCGATGCATAGGAGCCAGGCGACGACGACGGGCGCGAACAAAAACCCGACCCTGTGGGTCCCATAGTGCTGTAGGGCGAACAAAGCTATCAAAATTACACAGGCAAGAGGGACTTGTACATCTGGCAAGAAAAGAAAGCAAAGCAAAGCAAAGCAAAAGCCATGTCAGTAATAATAAGAGATAATACGGAATATAATAATCACAATCAAGATTCGAAGCTTTACATACATCTATGATGCTCCTTCGCCATTGCAACTTCTACCCCAGAAAGTGCAGAGATAACTGAAATCGCAGGAGTTAAGATGCCGTCGCCGATCACCATACAAGCGCCAAGCAAGGACAGCGCAAGCAAGGCTGTCTGAAGGGATCTGTGTTTTTCTAGGGTGGACTTAAGCCTTGCGCCGAGGTTTGAAGGCGAAGGGCTTTTTTTTGCTGTTGTGGTGTCTAATATGTAGCACGAGAGGTTTTCGTCTGATGATATTTGAGAGCTGGGCAGTGGATTTACCTTAGCGTGTCTGCAAAGGAGTGAGTACAATGCAAATGTGCCACCTTCGCCGCCGTCGTCGGCTCTGAGGACGATGAAGACGTACTTTAACAGTGGGATTAAGGTCAGCGTCCAAAAGACCAGTGAAAGAACTCCGTAGATTTCCTCGTTCGTGTTAGAATGCTGTATGTCCTCGGCGAAGGTGCTCTTGTATACGTACAGTGGAGATGTGCTCAAATCTCCGTATACGACTCCTAAGCTTTGGTAAGCTAGCGTTAGTGCTGTCTTCCAAGAATCTCTCTGCAGATAACAAATAATTATTTTCTAGAGTCAGATTATCAATGAAAATGAGATTTTTCGAAAGAAAAAACTTGCCTTTACATGGCTCTGTCGAATCCCAGTTTCAAGATCCATCTGAAGATTGTGGCCCTCACAAGTTCAAGAATACCATTTGGACTGCAAGTATTCGAGAATTTTAAATGATAAAAAATGAAAACTCTATGCCATGAATAGATAGTTTTCTGGTCAAAGGGTAGCTAAGAGTGACGGGGACACAGTTGAACAACCTCAGTAGGAAGAAAAAAGAAGTAACAAAATAGGAAGAAAACACGAGCAGCGCTGTAATATGATTATAAACTAAAACAGAAAAAGAGAAAGGTTGGCAATTGAGATCAGCGTGGATAAGACAGTAAAAAGGAAGAGTTAGATAGATAGCTTATATTATACTTACGCAGACCTTATTATCTGATTTTGCTTGAAAGTAAAGTTTGGATTTGGTTAATATGCGTTTCTGAGTAGTTTTTTGATAGCTTATTTCTTGCCCAGTCTGTGTGAGGGTACGTGTAAAACAGCAGACACTTTACCTGAAAAAAAAAGGATGTTGGAAAAAGGAAGAAAAGGGAAAGAGTTTTTGAGATATTTGGGTTTAGATCTTCATTATGTATATGGATGTCGTAATAAAACAAACTTTTTAATTTTTACTATTCACTCCGTTACTTAATACAATTCATTCTGGAATTTATTTTCTTTTTAAATACAAATCGTTTTACAGTTTTCAAGATAAAAATATTGATAATTTTCAGTTTTACCCCTTATCTTAAATAAAAATTGTTAAATTAAATAAGATAATATAATTAACTAAGGGTATAATGAAGATTTTATTTTGTTTCTTAATACGCGGTAATATCCTTAAACTAACTTGTATTAAGAAAGAGTATTTATTTCAGATATTAAACTTTAAAAACGTTCCACCATGTGTTGCGAAGTGGTTGACTATTGAATGTAATGATATTTACTGCTAACGACTTGCGTGGTATGACCAACTTCTTTGTATTGATGAATGATGGAGTGGGAAAAGGAGAAATATTAACTTTTTGATATAAAGTAAGTAGTAGTGTAACATGCATATGCATAAAAAGAAAAATCAAATTATTCGCATCACTGATATATTAAATTATATATCACATCTCTACTTGGTGTGTGTTAATGTGAATGTGTGTATGTGTATATATTATCGCGTGTTTCCAATTTTGTGTGCTGCAACGTGGGGTTTAATAAATTTTGATATCCATCCATAGCTGATGATTAAAAGAATTGCACGTAACAAGTTTTCTGGTAAGATATTATTCCGTATATATTATGAATAGATAATCGTAGCAGGTATACCAATTTTTTGTTTAAATATTTGCTTCCGAAGGCGAGTTGGCAATTAGATTAGTCCTTAATATCATAATCACCATTTTTAAAATTTTAAAATCCAGATTAAATGTATTTGGCTAAGTAATAAAATGTGTGGGGGCTTCCTTCCCAAGTAAACGGGGAAATAAATGCCACGTCAGGTTAAGGTAATATTGGGAAATAATCAGATAATATATTACTTCCACATAGGGTTGCAAACGCATCGAATCGAGTCGAATACCACAATATTCTATTCGTATTCGGATGACAATCGAATACGAATACGAATATTCGAATATTTAATCGAATCATAAATTCGATTCTTATTCGTCTTCAGAAATATTCGAATCGAATATTCGAATATGGACTATATTTGAATATTTATCTCTATATTTAATAAAAAAATATAAATATTATTACATTTAAAATATATTCTTAACAAAGTATAATCTTTAAGACGGTTTTTGATTTAAATAATGCTATAAAGTAATATATATTGAATGACATATTATATTTAAATATAAATGGGCATGTTGATTTCTAAGTTTGGACTATAATATTTAACTAGGCTATAATATTCTAAACATTCTTAATGGTTATTAAATTACAAGTATTGATAATATATTAAAATTTAGAAATATATATTAAATTATTTGAATCGAATAATTCGATTAATATTCGAATCGAATATTGTAATTTCATATTCGTATTCGGATATTTCTCGAATCAGAAAAGATATTCTTATTCGGATTCATATTCTAAATATTCGAATTCGAATCTTAAAATTTCGAATCGAATCGCGAATCGAACAAAAAAAGTTCGATTCGTTTGCAACCCTACTTCCACACACTCTACGTGTTCTTAAAAAGATAATTATATTTATGTTACTGCAATTTGGATATTTATAATATTTTAACAATGAAATATAGTTTTAAATTGAAAACTAATGTGCTGAGGTAAAATTACAATAACTAAGAAATTCAGATTTCAAATGATAACTTATTAAATTAATTAAATTACAAATACAATGACTAAATTGAAAAGAAAATGACTGATCAAATTGACAGTGTTTAGCCCCTAACCCTTTTATACATAATAGAATAGATACTACATAATCTAGATTTTGGAATTAAGTGTCAAAAGATAGAATGCATATTTCAACACGCAGACTTGTAATATGAAACTTATGACTCAAAAATAATTTTTAAGTGTAAATGAACGGATTACCTTTTCCATGGGATTATTGTCAAAAGATTTGCTTTTTATATTAATTGTTTATTTTGATTTTCAGCATTAACTTCTCCAAAGAGAGTAGGCCGGGCTTGATATTCTGTCATTTATCAATTTCATTAAATCGACTTTAAAGTGGCTTTTGCAATAACACGTGCTTGAAAAGTAATTAATGGGCGAGTCACGTTTTGCTTTGAAGGTTAGCCTTAATATTGACTTTTGATCAATTGAACTTCATATCCCTATAATCCATGTATATGGTCTTTATACGTGCCACGCTAGACAATGCAAGAAAATTACATTCTAGACAATGGGAAAAATAAAGCTATTACTCTTCAAGCCGTAAAAAACAAAGTTCATTTAATTTGAAGTTATGAGTTTCAAATTACGGACCATTAATACGATGTGATTAGATTTGAATATTGATACGATTACGACTTCACAGAAGACTTTCGTATTTCTCGTCTTAAATACGAACTTTTGTCCTGTATGCCGAAAAATAATTTCCATTTAATCCACTGAATGGCAGTTGTCCTTTTTTTCGCATTGTTTCCCAAATTATGATGTAAGTAAACTAAAAACATAGATGGATGGGCATTAAAACTTTCTTCATGGCTATCTAATAATTTTCTTCATGACCTAATTAGAGATTGCAACGTGTCATTTTGTCCTTCAACCGAGTCATAGTCTCGATGACGCAATAAATAGCACCAAATTGAAAAACCCCATTACATAAGGTGAATCTACGTAAAAAAGAAAAATACTCAATTGAATAAAACATTTGTAATCATACCTATGTCAGAAATTTTTTTATAAATAGCTGATTAAATGTGTGTACCATTTTTGTACCACGCGTTTATATGATACCCATATACGTTTATATATGGTATCTTTATGTGTTATATGATGTATCTTTTCTCACAGCATTATGCACCACAATATGTTGCTATATGGTACCTAAATGAGTTATATGACGTATCTTGCGACAGATCAGCTAACAATAAGCAAAAAAATTATTCTAATTGGTACATACATATGGAAAACTGCAAGTATTATACAAAATGAGTATTTTTCTTTAAACCCCCATTACATAATCACAATTTTTCCCTATTAAAAAGATAAACAATATGATTTACTCAAAAGGGTTCCAATTATTTCCTAACTTTATGCGCCTTTTAGAAAAAAAAAAAAAAGCACACATACATGCTCATCATCAAAAGGAAAGAACCATTTGTTTCTTAACTTATTTACTACTCCCTCCCTTCCAAATCATTTTATACATTTTACTAAATCAGGCGTCCCTTATACATTTCCTTATTTAGGAAAAAAACTATCACAAATAATCAATATTTCTTAATTTTCGTGCCAACTCCCAAATGTCCATAAATATTTGAGACAGACGGAGTAATAATTAATCCTGTACGTACATACTAGGCTTGTTTATAATATTGCATTCGCTTATATAATTTAACGGATTATAATATAAATTTGAAGAAACAGCCTTCGTTAATTGGAGAATGCATATATCCGTGGGCTGATTGATATCTGATTTGAATCAATGCCTTCGGTTAGGGTCGGGCCTTGGTCACTCATTACATTCAGGAGGAAGAACCTTATACCTAGCCTTGTCCAGACAATAAGTGTAGAACATATGCTTCCTTCGGGCCCAATCCAAGCCCGCAATCTGCTGGCCCGAAAGCTTCGCGAACTGTTCTCCATCGATAGGATCCAAGCTAGAAGGATTGCTCTTCGAACAGGACACATCCTTCGAGCTCTTATTCATCGTCAAACCACAGCCCTCCATTTCGACCCCCCTCATCGACACGACGAAAGGGGCATATCTGTAATTTACCGCATACTTTCCTCCGTGGGTCGCCCACTCCGACCCGTCCCATATCGTAGAGTAGACAGCCATCGCCTTCGATGGGTACACGGATGAAGTTATGGGGCTGCGAACCACTTCTCTTACAGGTATGTTGTCCACTAGAAACCTGCCCAAAGAATTCTTGATGGATCATTAGTATTGAAAGTACATATAATATAAGCTATACTTTGCTTACACAATGTGATGGCTGTTCCATAGGATGCTAAAGTCATGGAAACCCTCGGTGGGATCGAACCATAGGTAGAACTTCTCTTCCCTTCCCATTCTTACGCTTCCATTGCCGTAGATGTTAGTTTGAAGTACCCATTGTCTCCTCTTTTCGTGGCCTAGGATTTCGATGTCTATCTCGTCGTGGTTGTGAGGGTAAACGTCAGCGTTCGATAGCTGAAAAAAGAATATCAGCGAAGCTTATAGCTAACGATTCTACATACTTGGAGATAATTTGAGAAATAGGATATATTTTCTGAAGAGTATTTTTCTTACATAATATGCTACTACAACGCCTGGTAAAGCCAGGGGGCAACTTAAGTGCAGCGTTGAAGAATCCATAGTAGTACCTACTCTTCGAAACCAAGCCCGAACCTTCACATAGTAAAGAAAAGCAACTAATGATGATGATCATTTATCGGAGAATAACAGTATGCTTATATTAGTAAATTTATCACCTGAGCTTTTGTCCAAAGTTAGATCGGCGACTGTCTCGTTATTGCTCCACCGAATTTTCGATCCTCCGAAAGCAACTTGGAAGCTTTGGTTCACCGAAATTCGGCTGAAACGATCAGTTAAGCGCTCGACGTTGGGCGGTGTGTAGATTGGGCCACGAGAGAATGATGGAGCTAGCGAAAACGAAAGGGTTAGTAATAAGAAGGATATCTCATGCAAAGTTGCCATGGAAGTATATGTGGAGGTTGTGTTGAAAAAAAAAAACTATAGTGGACAAGTGTTGTATATGAAGAAGGGGGAAGAATTGAAAAGAAATTTAGTGAATTAGCTTTGTTGTAGCAAGCTGGATGTATTTGGTAGGAAATCTCATTTAATTTTTTGTTGACGTTTGAACGACTATAAAGCAGGTGAAAATGTTATATATATTGTACTATGTCCATCCATCGAATCCATCCATAATGTGGGTTTGGAAACGACAGAGTTTGTAAAGTCCAGCCTTTTCTAGTGGGGGGCCAAGATTATATTACAGGGTACGAACCTTTAGAGAGGTACTAAACTATAATAGTATGGGTTCAAAACTTGTACATCCATTGCAATTCCATGCATCAGAATAGTTTCTTGTTTGTGTCAAGTCAATGATCAATCACAAACTGGGTGAAGAAAAGTAGGCGAAAATGGACCCGAGTAAATCAAAGAAATGAAATGTGTTACGAACGACAAAACAGCTGTTATTTGGTAAGATCTATGGGTGTGGTGGCATTGAGGGTCAGCCCAGAAATAGGACCAGCTTGGTACACTAATATGTTATTATTATCATAAATAGGGTCGACCCTATTTGTCCATAATTTAATGCTGTCCAAATTGAAGCGTTGCTCTTTTTTGGTTCTTCTACACCGATTTTCCAGTAGTAATGACATAGACGTGGGTAAGGTAATGTTCCGGGTGGGCCGGTTTGGTTTCCAACAGTTCTGGAACGTTTTCCGATTCCGGTTCCGGGACCCCACTGAACCGCTGAGCTGAACCACGAGCCGTAATGGTTTTGGTTCGGCCCATTTAATTTTTTTCTTTTGCTTAGAAACAATAAAAATTTTAAATAAATTTTTTTGGACTTTAAAAAAATTCCAAAAATTTTATTCCAAGAAAAAAAATACAAAGAAAAAAATCACAAATAAAAAAACTACTTTAAAGTTACAAAATAGAAAAATAAAAAATAAAAAATTATTCGAAATTACAAAAAAATAATAGAAAATTAGCATTTATTGGACTTGAGGTGGTATTTATAAGTTTCTTGGTTTGGGGTAAAATGGTAAAAATAAATAAAAAAGTCGTTGTCGGTTCCGGTTCTAGGTGCCTGTAACCAGACCAGCCAATTTTAAATGGGCCCTATCGGTTCCGGTTCTGGATGCCTGTAACCAGACCAGCCCATTTAAAATGGGCCGGTTAATGGACCCTACCAGTTTCGGTTCTTGTCCGGATTATTGGACCGCCACGGGCGCATTACCCACGTCTAATAATGACTTTCCGTGTTATAATTAAAAAATTACGTAGTTTTAAAAAGCATAAGTAAGTAGAAGTTCGGGATTTTTAAGTAAATGGCCTTTGACGTGGTCAACGTTAAAAAAGTAGCCTCTAATTGAAAAATGACTTTAATATCCTTACTATTCGGGGTTCCAAAAAATGAAAGGTCCCTTGCTACATAGCACGGGTCCCCTAAGCAGGGGTCCAGTTCTATGCTGCAGGAGACCCGCCCATGCTGTGCAGCAAATGGGCGGGGCCCATGCTGGCATGTGCGGGACCCCTGCTTTATAGCACAGGTCTCATGCCCAATATGGGTGGGTCCCCTGCCGCAGTAGGCACATGAGACCCGCCCATGCTACAGGGGACCAGTGCTATGCTGCAGGAGACCCGCTCATGCTGTGCCTCACATGGGCGGGACCCCTGCTTTATAGCACAGGTTCCATGCCCAATATGGGCGGGTCCCCTGCCGCAGTAGGCACATGAGACCCGCCCATGCTACAGGGGACCAGTGCTATGCTGCAGGAGACCCGCTCATGCTGTGCCTCACATGGGCGGGACCCCTGCTTTATAGCACAGGTCCCATGCCCAATATGGGCGGGTCCCCTGACGCAGTAGGCACATAAGACCCGCCACACAACCAGTGGACTACAAACCACCCTCCCACCCTAACGGGGTCCCTATTTAACATATTGTTTTTTGTTGTAAAAAAAAAGACACCCCGTAAAAAGACGAAATACCCTTAAATTGAAGACTGCTTTTTAAAAGGTAAAATCGTTGATGCTATTTTTTAAAATTGACTGCGGCTAGTTTTTAAAAAGACCCGTAGAAGTTCCTCCCCAACAAGACGCATGCAATATCACAAACCAAACCATACACATAAATACACGTTTATTCATACATAAATCATCAAGCACATTGAAATTCACCCACTTCTAACGCACGTGTCCCCATCGCAAACCCACCCTTTCCTTTCCTCCTCACCTTCACCCAACTCCTTCTCGCCGCCGCCGCCGGCGGCGGAGGCCAAAGCACACTTGGGGTGGAGATCAAAGTCGCACTCCTCACAGTAATACGACCAAACCCGCCCAGCACCTCCACAGCCATCGCAGTTGAAGATCTCACGCTTTACAAGCGACAGATCGTGGTCGTGGGACTCGTGCCTCGCCTTCTCCGGCCAGCCGTCGGCCATCTTCTCCAGCGCATCTTCGATCTCCTTAATCCTCTCGGCGGTGAAGGGGTAAGCCTCCGCGCCGTGGTACATGATGAGCTCACGAACCTCCGTCGACACCGTTTTCCCAGTCGGGCCGACGGCGGCGACCATTGGGATTCCCTTGACTTTGAAGAGGCGGCTCAGCGACTGCTTCCTTGGGTCGCCGAAGGGTAGGGCTAGCCATGGCATCGTAGCGAAGAACTCGTCGAAGGAAGCTTGGTCTCTGTCGCTGGAGATGAATATGACTTCGAGCTTTTGGTTGTGTTCTTCGTTGATCTTTTGGTAGGCTTCTTTGAGCATAGGGAGAAACGCACGGCACGGTGGGCACCAGTGGGCGGAGAAGTAGAGGAGTACGTCTTTTCCGACGAGGTCAGAAATGGGAACCTGACAAATGAATGGCTTGGCTTGAATTAACTTGAACACAGTAATAAAGACGTCAGCTTTACGAATGAATTGAAGTTTTTCTTGGAATTTCTTGAACATTCGGTGTTGTAGAAGATATGGGTTACGGATTTTCTTACCTTAACGCTGTCTTTTCCGATCACAAAATCAAGATCGCCCAACACCAAGATAGATTCTAGGGTCTGCGCGTCAAGCTTTGCCTTGTCTAATTCTTCGAGCTCGGCGAATTTCTCGGGCGTGAAAGGGTAGGCCTTGACGCCGTGTTCCTCGATAGCTTCGCCGACGTTCAAGTGCAGCGTCTTACCATCGGGCCCAATTACTACAACGGCGGGGAGGCTGTCGATTTCGAAGTATCGAAGCAGCTTATCGCGGAGCTTATCCTTGACGGGCAACGACAGCCATGGAAGGCTTTCGAATTCTTCTTTAAAAGATGAATCATCCTCGTCGAGGGGTATCATCACGATTTCGAATTCCTCGCCAGATTCTCTCAAGCTTCTGTAAACGTCGGCGAGCTTTGAGTTGAACTCGATGCATACTCGATAAGTCAGCAAGGCGAAATAGAGGCCGACGGTTTTACCTTCCAGGTCAGAAATAGGTACCTAATACGTAAGACGATGCAAAAGAAAATTCAGTCACAGAACGAGAACGACCAAAGCAGGCGAACGGAGAAAGTTTTGGGACCTTTCTCCCATCTGCTGCAATCACGTAGTCCCAAGATTTGGACAAGAGTAAGGACTTCAGCGACTGATTCCTCCTAGCTTCTTCTTCTTGTTCTTTCAGCTTCTCGATGTGTTCTGAGGTAAAAGGGTAGCCTTCTGATCCGTTTTCATGGATGACTTCGACCCCTTCGCTGGTTAGTATACGACCATCCTCGTCGAGGATCACAAGGTGGGGAATTCCGCTCACGCCGAACAGTTCGTTGAGCTGTTCGCGAGCCTCGGAATCAGAGAAGGGAATGGCAAGCCAAGGCATCTTAGAGAAATACGAATCGAACGATTCGCTGTCTTCGTCGCCAGAAACGAAGACGACCTCGAAATCGCTGCCTTGTTGATGGAGTTCATCGTAAGCTTCCACCAGTTTTGGAGTGAATCTGTGGCACGGCCCACACCATGACGCAGAGAAATACAGCCCAACTACTTTGCCCTTCAAACCATCGTCGACTTTCACCTGCAAACGTCGGCAGCTTTGTTCCTCAGCAAATTGATACACTTCAATTGGTGTTTCTTAATCGATCCCAAAGCATCACTCACGATATGAACAGCGAACCAAAATATTAAACTAACAAACGATAAACATCCATCCGATTAGAACGAGCTCGTAACTAGCCCACTCGAACCAGATAAACCCTAAAAATCAACCAATAGGCAAAAAACCAGCTATTTCTAATCGTAAATTTGTCTTTCGCTTACCTGATGGCCGTTATTCCGCACAAGAAAGTCCCTGTTTGAGGAGCACAAAACAGCACTAAGATCGACGATTTCTGAGGTCTCCATGGCTCGTAGGTGGAGAAAAGGCAAATGTTTCTTCTTCAGAGTTCAGAAGATTTCACACAATCGCTAAAGAAGAGCAAGCTCGCCTATATATATATAGTCACACCACATTGACTGAACAGGCAAAGCGTAAAAAAGATAGTTTATGCGATTTCCTGATTTTTTCTTAGGCCATCTCCAACCATTCCCTCTATATATAACGTTGCTACAGTTAATTTCCTCTATACATACAGTTTAAACAGTACTGACAACTCCAACCATCTCCTCTATATTTCCCTCTAAACCGAATACTATCATTATTTTATTTATTTATGTTATATTTAATATTTAGTTAATGATTAAAATTATCAATGATACTTCATCGGCTTGAATAATCACCATCATTAAAGTTCACAAAAAATTATAATATTGACTTATTATTTAATTAATTAAATTCTAAATTGAAATCATAATATTATAAAAGAACTAAAATTTTAATTGGAAGTAACAAATTACAGTGATAAAGCCCCACATGCCAATTTTAAAACTACAACTTTACTTTAAAATAAAACCTAAAATAAATAGAGGAATAAAACAAAAAAATAAATTAAAAAAAATAATAAACCCACATCCACAACTACGTTAAAATCATTATTATTAGAATGGCAGTTTCGCAATTTTTATCTAGTGTATGGGTGTCAAAGTAATTGCAAAAATTTCCCCAATCATCAGTCGTCTTCTTCGTCCAACTCCACCATCGTTCCCATTTCATCAATTCAGAAATCAGAAAAGAAAATCAAAATGAAAAAAAAAAAAGAAAAGTGGGATAGCGGGTGAACAGTGCCCCGCTACAGATCGCGGGGCACTGTGGACTCCGCTGATTTTAGCGTGGCGTTTGGCGGGCGGTTGGAGCTCCACCAACGCCAAATCTCCAGCGGAACGCCAGCTTTGGCGTCCCGTTGGAGATGCTCTTACGGACGAAGATAGTAATGGGAACCAAGTAAGTCAGCTGACGAGGACTTGGAATTAATTAGCTAAAATTAAAAGTGGCTCTGTAAAAAATACTCAATTGAACAAATCATTTACAAATCAGTAACTATATTAGAAGTTTTACATATAAGTATCCATTTTAATAGGTACCTACATATAAAAAATTATTGAAAGGGTAATGGAATTATAAGTTTTTATGCAAATGACATTATGAAAAGTCCCCAAATTAATATTATATTTGTTATTTTGTCGATACTTCATAGCACTATTACATATTAATTATTTAAGTCCTTTTCCATTATGAAAACTTGAAGAAGCTTCCCAATTCACATACCTTTCGCAATGTGAAATAACTAAAATAATCATTTTGCAAAAATATATTCCCATTATCGTACTTTATTCATAATCTCAACGTAAAAAGAACAAATAAAGGGTATGGTGTGCAACTCAATTCACTATTATTCCGTTTTTATAACAAATGTTTACTTTTGCAATAACTTACCTTCATCATACTTATCTTCACGTTTCTAATGTGATGTGAGCACGATAGTGGGCTTGAACTAATGGGCCAGTTTAATTATTATGTATGAATGGACCCATTTTAGTAAAGCCAGAGATGATAATGATAATATTCTGAAACTTTACAGTGACTAAATAATATACTTATTTGTACTATTGGGAACATAATCATCATAAACGAGCAAAAGATATTAGTGACAGATATTATTTTAATATGTAACAAAGTAAAAGTTTTCACACGACTTTGTACACCAACCCTTCAGCAAAGCCAAAAGGTTTCTTTTACTCTTCAACACGGACGGAAGAATAATAATGTTCCTTGTTATTAAAAAATGTTCGGCACAAAACTCTTGAATTTAGAGAAGCACTACATATTCCTAGGCATGGCAATTGGGCGGGTATGGGCGAGACCCGCCCCGGTCACTTTTCCCCGGACCCGGGACCCGCCCCGCCCCAGGTCAGGCCCGAGCGGGGCAGGTCCAACCCGTCATACCCGGTTGTATTGATTTTATTTTATTTTTTTTCTTTTTTTATTTTTTAAAAGATAAAATGGATAAAAGTAGTGCTTGAGACTCGAACCCGCGACCTTACGTTTATAATACCAAACCTCTACCATAAGACCAACAGATTTTCTATTTATAATATTAGCAATAATTCTATATAATACGTAATTACAAATTGAATATATATTTCTGGGGTAGGGTTTGTCAGACCCGGGACCCGCCCCGGACCCGGCCGGATTTCTTCTTTTGGGACCCAGGACCCGCCCCGAGACCCGGATTATCGGGTGAAACGCGGTTATTTCGGGGCGGGTCCGAGGCTGGTCCGGGTCCAGACCCGCCCCATTCCTATCTCTACATATTCCCTCTTTCACATTACAATTCAGATTAAATATAAAATAAAGAACCTATCCACGAAAACCGAGTAAAGAAGCAAACAAAAACTGTGAGCCTTGCTTCATTCCTCCCTCGATACTTCATCTCGTGTGATCTTTCCTTTGCTTCCACTCAACGAACATTTAACTAATTAAATTCATTACCATTCATCGGAAGCTATTCAACCGAAGTCTGGAATAGTAAACATTCAATAATAATAATAATAATGTCACATCAGCCTATTGAATTATATCCAAATAATGAATATATTCCTCTCACTAAATCACAGCCCAGCAGCGTTTCTCACACTAACAGCAACGGTTCGTTTTCTCAGGTATTTATAGTGTTGGCAGTGATCGCAGCTATTTCCGTGGGTTCTTGCGTCGTGGGTCGATTCTTGAGCAGGCGGCACCACCGCGTCAGGGCGGAGAACCACCACGATAGGGCGGCGGCGCCGGAAAAGCAGCGGCAGATCGACGGCGGGTTTGGCCCTCGAGAGTGGGAATCGAGGCATAAGCCGACCAACTTCAAGGATCATGGTGATATTGAGTTTGGCCTTGATAGGAAGACGAATTTTTCTGGTAGTAAGGCGAATGGTAATAACAGGGAAAACGATGATATAAAGCAGCATCCACCTTACGATCATCGTGAGAGTAGCTTCTTCGATGGTAAATTCAAGCCGCAAGCGAGATTTGCAGACGATCGTGGTGATGATGAAGGAAGAATGCCCAGGCCGGCCGATCAACGGAGCTTCAGTGATAAATTCAGGCCACAAGTCAGATTTGCATGAAGATTCTGATGATGATGATCGTCAAGTGTAAGAATTTGGTTTGCCTGTAAGTTTTTTTTTCTTTCTCCTGTAATGTGTATCACCAAAACAATTGGTGATCATTGTAATTTGCTACACAATCTTTCGGAATGTAAAAGAAAAAAAAAAAAAAACAAGGGGAAACAGAGCAAGTATTGTTATATTTTAACGAAGGATAAGAAGTTGGAAGTGAAAGTTGAGGGAGGAGGAGTATTTAATATTCTGGAGCTGAAATATATTTCTACTACACTTAGCACATCATCGTAAACAACATATATATAGGAAATGCAAACCAACAAAGACAAAAACAACTTCCCTACTACATGCCTTAATTTATGGAAAGTTACCACTACTAACACACAAAGACAAAGTGGAGTAAAACAAGGAAGACAAAGTGGAGCAAAATAAGGATTATATTCCCAATACTTCCCCTTAATCCAAATTTTGTAGGATTGATACGCCAAGCATGCTTCTCAGCTTCGCAAATGAATCATTGATCGACACGTAGTGAGTGATGAAAGTGCGACAAGTGATAAAATAAAACGTATACTAAATTACTATCACCGACGTGCGATAGGCAGTGGACCTATCGTTTGTAGTGCAGTAGAGTGAGTAAACGAGTATCGAACACGAGGAATATATCAAGTACTAGTAATTACCTATCGACTCGATATTTAGCCTGAATAAATACGCAGATTTTTGATGACTTAACCTAACACTTACCCCTAAATCGACTAGAAATTCAAAGAGCACGTTAATCTGGTACGAAGCTTTCAGATAATGAAAAGTGCTCGGGATTCGAATCCCGCTAGGTATTATTGGCTAAGACAATGAACTATCGCTCCTACGTGATTCTGACTAGATCGCAGTAATTTTCCTGCCCGCTCGCGAGTTTGCTGTCGCCCTAAACGCTCGCGGGGATCTAAAATTCATTAATTACTAACGGCGAGGATCGAGCATTTGCTGTCGCCCTATACTCGAATCCTATCTTCTATGAACGGCCTAATCGTTATTTAGCTGTCGCCCTAAACGATTTTCCAAACAATTACTTTAACACATAGACATATTAAAGCAACGAAATAGTTTCATAGAACGATAAATAGTCAAAACACATAGTCACGATAATTACAAGTCTTAACTACGAAATGTTCTAGCGTTCATCTAATCCCAAACACAAAGGGAATTAGCTACGCATAATAGAAGGAAAAACAACTAAGGAAATAGAAATTAGGAGAAAAGAACTCATAATCGTTGAAAGCTTGGGTAGATCTTTGTTCTTCGTTCACGTTTGCGTAGAACTCCGTCTCTTGCGCTCCGGGGCGTGATTCTGCGTTCTTTCGTGCTATTTTTCGTCTCTAAGGGGTTTAGGAATTGTCTCTGGTCGAAGTCCCCTCTTTCTGAGTCGAATTTGGGCTTTTATGAGAAATTTCGCACTGGTCACGGCCTGGGACATGGGTCGTCACGGCCGTGACCATCACCGACTCTACGCGAGAATATCGAAACTATGCGTCACGGCCAAATGCATCGATGGTCACGGCCGTGACCATCATCAGTGGGCTTCTCTGCCTAGTGTCACGGCCAGACGCAATGGGTGTCACGGCCGTGACCTTCTCTTTCCAACTCTCTGTCAAGTGTCACGGCCAAGTGCAATGGGTGTCACGGCCGTGACCTTCTCTTTGATTAGCCTCTGCCCCTTGTCACGGCCTAGTGCAATAAGTGTCACGGCCGTGACCTTCTCTTTGATTAGCCTCTGCCCCTTGTCACGGCCTAGTGCACTAGGTGTCACGGCCGTGACCTTCGCCAGTTTTCACTGTTTTCGCCCGTTTTGCCCCGTTTTCGCTCCTTTTCGCCCGAAACTCGTCCTAAGCTCCTTTAATATGAAAATAAGTGTAAATATGACGAATAAATGCATAAAATGATTGCTAGAGCTCTATTATATCCTAATTAAATACTACGATAAACGCATTGAAATACGTTTATCAAACCTCCCCACACTTAAACATTTGCTTGTCCTCAAGTAAATTAGAATTCAGAGAAGGCATCTAGTCAGAATAACGGCACGATTGTTCACAATTCATCATCAAAGCATAGAAAGCACGAAACGAAATCAAGCAAGCAATCGTGGATATCGCACTAATGACCTGCACCTGTCAACCTGAGCTTCCCTAGCACTGCAAATCGAGACCCATACCTCACAAGGATTCACTAAATTCACTCAAGTGTATAGGCTAGCATATGATGAGTCACTCAATTCGTGCACTAGTCCAACCCCTACCATAAACTTGCAAGTAAATCGCATCTCTACTATTCAAAGTGACAAGTATAAATCTGAGGGTCTTTTCGGGGGAAACGGGTCGAATAATCATGAAGCGGCAAGCATAAATAATGAACACTTAATCTTAGAGCTAGGACACGTAATCAAAACTTATCAAAGAACACAGCATGATCGAACAGACAGTCACACGTCCCAACATAAGACTCGACGTTCTCGCTCCGAAATGCTAGACTTTTCTGCTCGACCCTCTCAACTCAGTCCCCTTTCATTTTCTGCCCTTTCACCTTAGTTACGTTCTACTTTTATGCACTGCCCTTATTCCCTAAAACATCAAGGTTCGGCTTTTGTCGCAAAGAATACATCGTCACAGCGAATGCCGTGTACCTAGGGATACTTATTACCGAGACCTATATCTTGCCAAAGGGTTATGGGCAGGCTTATGCAAGGGATCGGGTCATTTCAGAAAACGGTCGAGTAAGGGACGAGTCATTTCACGAATAGCAGAGAAGAACATCAAATCATACACTGAAACGGTAACTCTCAAGTTCAACTTCTGCTCTATTCTAATCAACTCAGGCTCATTAAATCTCTGGAGGTTTATTCGGGTCAGTGGCTTCTATAAAATACGAGGTAAGCAATGAATAGGCTCAGGCTCAACGTGGCTAACTAATGGGGTTCGTCATGGTTAAGAAAATTTTTGGCCCTGGACTTGATTCCTAATGCCCTCATCATTTTCACACTCGCACACCAAAACAGTTTCAACACGCATCAGACAGGCAAATTCTAGAGAGAGATAGGCTAGGCACGTCACACAACCAAGAAAAAATATGAGCATACGCTCGTCAGGCTCAAACTCTCACACGAAACAGGTTTATGTGTACGGATCTCTCAAAACAGTGCTATATCTATTCAGGCAGATAAGATTCAATCAGTCATGCATGTCCTAATTGCTCACAGAATTTCATAGAATGCAGACCAACTCGAGATAAGCGCAAAAATCGTGCCTGAATTCAATAATCCATGCCTTTCAACGAAATTTATAGCTCACAGACACGTCATAAAAAATTAAAATTTTTCACGTAAGTTTTCAACCTAAATTTCAAGTTTTCAACCTAAATTTCCCTCCCCACACTTAAGTCTGACGTTGTCCTCAACGTAGAAATTGAATAAACGAAAGGAAATGTAGGTGTAAGAGAACGAAACTCCCCTGACGGTAGATGTTGACGTGGTCGTGACTAAACGAGCGATGATTGTCGTATCGTGACTCGTGGTGCCTGACATGACTAAAAGAAAAATTAAACGTAACAGAAAAATGAATGATAATAATAATAGACATAATAAAAAAAAGGAAATACTAGATAGATAAAACCTGGGTTGCCTCCCAAGAAGCGCTTCCTTTACCGTCTTTAGCCCGACGTGCTTTCGTTCGCTTAGGGTGGCTGAAAGTCGAGATACATCATCTCTTTTCCGCTTAAGTTTCCCTCGCTTGCATCCATGCCTTGGAGGTGTCGCCTTTCGCCGGGCAGCGGTTTCAACTCTAGTGGCGATCGCTCCTTGACTGGGCTCTTGTCCTTAACTTCTTTGCTGCTCTCGTCGATGGTTATAATGGGTTCGTCGATCTCCTCCCCACACTTATCGATTTCCATAATCGTGTGCCTATCATGCTTGCTGACCTGTGACAGACCTTGCACAGAAAAGAGAAAATCGCGCTCAAAGACATCTAAGAAATAGCATTTAACATCTTGCTCGTTGCTCTTTGTCATCGAATCAGCCATATTGAATGTAACTTTTTCGCCGTCTACTGTCAAGGTTAATGTTCCATTCCTAACATCTATCATGGTCTCGCCTGTAGCTAAGAATGGTCTACCTAGAATTAATGGAACATTTTCATCATCGTCCATGTCTAAGATCACAAAATCAGCAGGGATAACGAACTTATCGACCTTAACTAGAATATCCTCGATAACACCTAGGGGGTATTTTAATGATCTATTGGCCAGTTGAATACTCATTCTAGTGGGTCGTGGTTCACCTAATCCTAAGCGCTTAAACATGGAGTACGGCATTAAATTTATACTAGCGCCTAGATCAGCTAAAGCATGCTCAACAACTAAATCACCTATACGACAAGGAATAGTAAAACTCCCTGGGTCCTTGAGCTTTTTCGGTATCTTGCTCTGGAGTATCGCCGAGCACTCTCCTCGTAGGTATACCGTGGAGACATGTTCGAGCTTTCGTCGATTTGTCAGCAAGTCCTTCAGGAACTTCGCGAAACTGGGCATCTGCGTAATAGCTTCAACAAACGGTAAGTTAATATGTAATTCTTTGCACATACCCATAAATCTACTGAATAGCGCCTCGTCTTTGTCCTTCTTTAACCGTGTTGGATAGGGAACCTTCGGCTGGTACGGCCTCACTGGTGGTTGCTCGATATCCCTCGCTTTTTCCTTTTCGGGTGCGACGTTCTCCTTTGTAGGTTGGACCTTCTCTTTTTCAGGTGCAGCTTCCTTCAAACGAGCTGGGTACGGGATCTTCGGCTGATACGGCTTCACGAATGCTCGCACCTTTTCTTTGTCATCCTTGGCCTTCTCGACTCTGTCGCCCTTGCTTTCCTCTACTTCTGGCTCGTCGTGGCCCTCGAAATGGACTTTCTCCTTTGAATTCTGCTTGGCGGGAGCTTCTTGTAATCCTCTCCCGCTCCTCAGGGTTACCGCATTACAGTACTCCTTGGGGTTTGTCTCGGTGTAGCTTGGGAGTGATCCTTGATTTCGGCCCGCCATTTGCTTTGCTAATTGCCCCACTTGCTGCTCCAACCTCTTGATCGAGGCATCTGTATTCTGAGCACGGATGTCATTCGCCTCCATGTACTCCTCCATCTTTGTCATTCGGCTTTCGTGGGCTGCGGTTGTGCTGCTGAAATTCGTGAGGAGCGCCTTCATCATATCCTTCATCTCCCTCATGTCGTCGGATCCTCCCGCGGGCGCATTCTGGTACTGTCGTGATGGCCCGTTTTGGAATCCGGATGGTCTGGGCTGAAATCCTGGCGGTCCTTGGCCCTGATGATTCTGATTCCCGTACGCCAAGTTAGGATGAGCCCGAGGTTGGAAACTCCGCTGGCCACCTTGGTAGTTGCCCATATAGTCGACGTACTCCAATGACTGCCCAAGTTGGCATTCTGAGGTCTCGTGGGCAGCGCCGCAAATTCCGCACAAGGGCACGTACAGCGTGTGCTGCGTCGGTGTGGTGGTGGCTACGGCGTTCACGGGCTGCGCCTGCCCAGACTTGGGAAGTAATGCGCCAATCACCGTCTGCAACTGGGAGTTCGTCGAGGCAAGTTGCTGCTGAAGCGCCTCGATCTTGGCATTAGTGGCTGTCTCCTGGCTAACTCCAAATACACCGGGTGTCTTCATCCTGGTATTGCCCCTCATGAAGCTGTTCCTCGAATAGTCCTCGATTAAATTCCACGCGTCGGTGGCATTAAGCTTCACGAGTCCTCCTCCTGCGGCTCCGTCTAACATATGCACCGTCTGATCGTTGAGCCCCTCATGGAATCGGTTGATCTGGGCTGCCTTCGACATCCCGTGCTGCGGGCACCTCTTTAATAAGGCCTTATAACGCTCCCACACTTCGTACAGGTTCTCTGAGTCCTTCTGGTGAAATAGGGAAATCTCCGTCTTCAGCCGTAGCACCTTCGTCAGTGGGAAGTAATGGTTGATGAAAGCGGCTCGCATCTCCTCCCAGGTGGTGATCGACCTTGGTGGCAACATATCCAACCAGTCCCTTGCTCTGAACTTGAGTGAGAATGGGAATAGCATCAACTTGATTGCATCGCCTGGGACCCCATTAATCTTGATGGTGTCTGTCACCGTCAGGAATGCCTTAAGATGTGAGTAAGGGTCGTCGTCGGGATTACCCTCGAACTGGGCCGTCTGAAAAATCATCTGAAGCCAGGAGTGCTTCAGTTCGAAGTTGTTATTCTCTATCGGCGGAATGACGATCGCCGATTCAGTACCGCCTAGTGCGGCATTTTTGAGGAGGTCTTGAAGTGATGGCTCCTCCTCCGGAACGTTGTGGACGGGCACTCGATGATCTGCCATGTCCACTTCTGTATTGGGACTATCTACGGTGGTCTCTGCACGTGAGTTTTGGGTGGATTCCTGCGAACTATCCTCTGAATAGCTAACTAAACGGTCGTGAGAGCTAGTGGATGCTCCTTCGGTATCGTACTTCAGTTTCCTTCGTAACTTCCGCTCGAAATCCGGGTCTGCGTCAACGATGGGACCCGATGGATGGCTTCGGGTCATTCACCGCTGAATCGTGCCTTCAATATGTGAAAACAAAAGAAATTAGCAAAGGAATAATAAAAACGTCGAAAAGATTACGATAGTACTAATGACGCAGGAAACAAATAACGCAAATAACACAAATAATGCAAGTAGTAATAGCAAATAAAGAGGTCAAATAAAAGTGACTAAATTACCGAACTACGGTGTTCCTAATATCAATCTATTCCCCGGCAACGGCGCCAAAAACTTGATCGACACGTAGTGAGTGATGAAAGTGCGACAAGTGATAAAATAAAACGTATACTAAATTACTATCACCGACGTGCGATAGGCAGTGGACCTATCGTTTGTAGTGCAGTAGAGTGAGTTAACGAGTATCGAACACGAGGAATAAATCAAGTACTAGTAATTACCTATCGACTCGATATTTAGCCTGAATAAATACGCAGATTTTTGATGACTTAACCTAACACTTACCCCTAAATCGACTAGAAATTCAAAGAGCACGTTAATCTGGTACGAAGCTTTCAGATAATGAAAAGTGCTCGGGATTCGAATCCCGCTAGGTATTATTGGCTAAGACAATGAACTATCGCTCCTACGTGATTCTGACTAGATCGCAGTAATTTTCCTGCCCGCTCGCGAGTTTGCTGTCGCCCTAAACGCTCGCGGGGATCTAAAATTCATTAATTACTAACGGCGAGGATCGAGCATTTGCTGTCGCCCTATACTCGAATCCTATCTTCTATGAACGGCCTAATCGTTATTTAGCTGTCGCCCTAAACGATTTTCCAAACAATTACTTTAACACATAGACATATTAAAGCAACGAAATAGTTTCATAGAACGATAAATAGTCAAAACACATAGTCACGATAATTACAAGTCTTAACTACGAAATATTCTAGCGTTCATCTAATCCCAAACACAAAGGGAATTAGCTACGCATAATAGAAGGAAAAACAACTAAGGAAATAGAAATTAGGAGAAAAGAACTCATAATCGTTGAAAGCTTGGGTAGATCTTTGTTCTTCGTTCACGTTTGCGTAGAACTCCGTCTCTTGCGCTCCGGGGCGTGATTCTGCGTTCTTTCGTGCTATTTTTCGTCTCTAAGGGGTTTAGGAATTGTCTCTGGTCGAAGTCCCCTCTTTCTGAGTCGAATTTGGGCTTTTATGAGAAATTTCGCACTGGTCACGGCCTGGGACATGGGTCGTCACGGCCGTGACCATCACCGACTCTACGCGAGAATATCGAAACTATGCGTCACGGCCAAATGCATCGATGGTCACGGCCGTGACCATCATCAGTGGGCTTCTCTGCCTAGTGTCACGGCCAGACGCAATGGGTGTCACGGCCGTGACCTTCTCTTTCCAACTCTCTGTCAAGTGTCACGGCCAAGTGCAATGGGTGTCACGGCCGTGACCTTCTCTTTGATTAGCCTCTGCCCCTTGTCACGGCCTAGTGCAATAAGTGTCACGGCCGTGACCTTCTCTTTGATTAGCCTCTGCCCCTTGTCACGGCCTAGTGCACTAGGTGTCACGGCCGTGACCTTCGCCAGTTTTCACTGTTTTCGCCCGTTTTGCCCCGTTTTCGCTCCTTTTCGCCCGAAACTCGTCCTAAGCTCCTTTAATATGAAAATAAGTGTAAATATGACGAATAAATGCATAAAATGATTGCTAGAGCTCTATTATATCCTAATTAAATACTACGATAAACGCATTGAAATACGTTTATCAATCATACTTCAGTGGCTTTGTCAGAATATCTGCTAATTGGTCTTGACTTCGACAGAATTCCAACTTGATCCTTTTCTGTTCTACTAGCTCGCGTAAAAAATGAAATCGGATGTCAATATGCTTGCTCCGACCATGCTCAATTGGATTCTTGGCCAGGTTAATTGCTGAACTATTATCCACAAATATCTTCAAAGTCTCTTTGATCGGAGAATGCAACTGATTCATTAAGTTGCTTAACCATATTGCCTGAGAAGCACAAAACGCTGCCGCAATAAATTCAGCTTCGCATGTTGACAATGCGACGACGGGTTGTTTTTTCGACGACCATGAACACACAGTTTTTCCAAAGAGAAAACAATAGCCAGATGTGCTTTTGCGATCGTTTAGATCTCCAGCCCAATCACTATCTGAGTATCCAACGAGCGAACACTTATTATTAGATGTATAAAACAATCCATAATTGCATGTACCTTTCAAGTAACGCAGAATACGTTTTGCGACTTGAAAATGAGATTGATACGGCGTCTCCATGAATCTGCTAATTAGACCAGCGCCATAAGAAATATCAGGTCTCGTAAAGGTGAGGTATCTCAAACTCCCAACGATTTGCTTAAAGTAGGTCGGATCAACAGTTGGTCCATCCCCATTCTTAGTAAGCTTTGTACCAACTTCGACTGGAGTTTTCGCTGGATTGCAATCACCCATCTGAAATCTTTTTAAAAGATCAGAAATATATTTTCGTTGAGATATGAAAATTCCGTTCTCCTTTTGAACCACTTCAATGCCGAGAAAGTGCGACATAAGACCAAGGTCGGTCATCTCGAACTCGTCCATGATAGAGCGCTTAAAGCTTTCAACCATGCTCGCGCAATTACTCATAAATATCAAATCATCGACGTATAAACATACCATCAAAATATCACGAGTATCGCTAACCTTCACATATAATGAGTGCTCCGAGGGACATCTTTCAAAACCAGCTCCAAGAAAGAACGAGTCGATGCATTTGTTCCACGCCCTTGGAGCTTGCTTCAAGCCGTACAACGCCTTCTTTAGTCGATAAACCTTTTCTTCAGAACCCTTTATCACGAAGCCAGGAGGTTGTTTAACAAACACCTTTTCTTCCAGTGGGCCGTTAAGAAATGCGGACTTAACGTCCATCTGATGAATTTTCCAATGATTTTGAGCAGCTATAGCAATCATTAACCGAACGGTCTCCATGCGAGCGACTGGCGCAAACACTTCTTGATAATCAGAACCGGCTCGTTGCTCGAACCCCTTGGCGACTAGCCTCGCTTTATACCTTTCCACTGTTCCGTTAGTAGCCATCTTTGTTTTGAAAATCCACTTCACGTCGATCGCTTTACAGCCTCGTGGTAAATCAGTGAGCGTCCATGTGTTGCTTCTTTCAATAGCTCCAAGTTCTTCATGCATCGCCTCGATCCATTTAGAATTTTTGAACGCTTCTTCCAAAGTCACAGGCTTGAAATCTGCAAAAAATGCAAAATGGACCAGCTCCCCATCATCATTTACTCTATCGTCAGAAGTTACCTCGAACTCTTGAAGGTATGTGGGTGGTTGTCGGCTTCGTTGAGATTTTCGTGCGACCGCCGTATTAGAGCTTGTAGGAGCTTCTGTAACGATATCCGTCGTCTCTGTTTCCTCTTCGAAAGGGAAAATAATGCTCCTATTTTGGTCTGAGGGAATATCCTGGCTCCACTCCCAAGACTCATCTTCAGCAAAAGTGACGTCACGGCTAACGATGACTTTCTTCGTAATTGGATTAAACAGCTTGTAACCTCCCATTTTATAGCCAATAAGAACCGCCTTTTCAGCGCGATCATCCAATTTCATTCTCGTAGCTGCTGGAATGTGAGCATACGCAATAGACCCAAACACCCTCAGATGTTTAACGCCTGGTTTGAAACCACTCCATGCTTCTGCTGGCGTAAGATCTAGAACACCTTTCGTTGGACATCGATTTAGGATATAAACGGCACACGACACAGCTTCTGCCCAAAAAGAATTAGGCATATTCTTTGTTTTCATCATGCTTCTTGCCATGTCCATTATCGTCCGGTTCCTTCGCTCGGCGACCCCGTTGTGTTGAGGCGTGTACGGAAAGGTAATCTCGTGATGAATACCCTGTGCTTCACAAAACTCGTTAAATTCATTAGACGTATACTCACCGCCACCATCAGTTCGCAGCTCTTTCAACAGATTGGCGCTCTTGTCGTTCAACGTGCGCTTTGAACTTCAGAAAAGTATCGAACACTTCGGACTTCCTTTGGAGAAAATAAACCCACGTCTTGCGAGAAAAATCATCAATAAATGTCAAGAAATACCTACTATTCCCATTTGAAAGAACATTCATCGGGCCACATACATCCGAGTAAACCAGCTCCAGAGGTTGTGTGGAACGCTTTTCTCGCTCTGTTGCAAACTTTGTTCTGTGATGCTTTCCAACAGTGCATGCTTCGCATATCTTATCAGGATGTTGAATAGATGGCATACCCTTCACCAGATTTTCTCGAGAGAGCAACTTTAGACTGTGAAAGTTTAGGTGGCCAAAGCGCAGGTGCCACAACCAAGATTCATCTTTCATGATTGTGCTAAGACAATGATAAGCGCCTCGAGAAATATCAATTTGAAACATACGATTTTTCGTCATAGGAGCTGAAAGGATTAGAGTACCTTTTTGGTCGCATACAGAAAATACCCCGTTACGAAGAGACATATCATACCCCTTTTCTGATAATTGCCAGATACTCAACAAGTTCGTCTTCAAGCCTGGCACGTAGAACACATCTGAAATGTACTTCTGATCTCCGTTTTTAAAGTTGATGAGAATCTGCCCAATACCCATAACAGGTATGCACGTATCATCAGCGAATTTAACGCTCGTCGAGAAAGATTCATCAAGTTCCGCAAATATCTCCCTTTTGCCGCACATGTGATTTGTACACCCGGTATCAAGAAACCATGTGTGATAGTCAGATAACCCATTATTGCCTGAAGTAACCATCAAGAGAGTATGATTCGCTTCTTCGTCTTGTTGAGTATAGTTTGCCCGTTGATCGTTTTCTTTGTATCTGCATTCGCTCGCATAGTGCCCAAACTTATGACAAGAGAAACACTCAATATTAGACTTGTCATACCGTCCTCTACCACGTCCACGGCCTCGGCCTCTTGGGTTAGAATTTCGACCGCTCTGAGCTTTCTCTTGGTTATCGCCTTGACTCTCGCCACGACAGTTGCTGTCTGATCGGCCGCCGCGTCCTCTTCCTCGTCCTCGACCACGAGAGTTCCATTGTCGCTTGTTTGCATCAACAGGAGATTAAGCTTGTAGGGCTTGCTCGACAACCTTCTTCGCTTTTTTCTCAGACATACGTTGTTCATGTGCTTGCAAGGTGCCGGTCAACTCATCAACAGACATCTTTGACAAGTCATGCGCTTCTTCGATCGCCACCACTATGTGCTCGAAGTCATATGTCAATGAGCGTAGAATCTTTTCAACAATGGTTTGAACTTCTTGCTTTTCACCATATAGCTTCATTTGATTCGTCAAGGTTAGTAGTCGGCTTATGTAGCTTGATACTGACTCTGTTGACTCCATCTGCATGACTTCGTATTGCCGCCTCAGCGTCTGCAATCTCACTTTCTTCACCTTCTCGTCTCCTTTGTAAGCCATCATAAGAGTTTCCCATGCTTTCTTCGAAGTTGTTGCCGCTTCGATCTTCTCAAAAACTTCATCAGATGCTCCCTGATGAATAAAGAACAGTGCCTTCTTATCCTTTTTCTTGTTTTCACGATGAACAGCCTTTTGTGCATCAGTTGCATTTTCTGCGACATCGGCGTAGCCCGTCTCCACGATCTCTAGCAATTCGTGGTAATCGAACAAGACTTTCATCTGTACCGCCCATCTGTTGTAATTTTTGCCATCCAAGATTGGAACGGAAAGTTGGGTAGAGCTGTTCATAACCTGGCTCTGATACCACTGTTATATTTTAACGAAGGATAAGAAGTTGGAAGTGAAAGTTGAGGGAGGAGGAGTATTTAATATTCTGGAGCTGAAATATATTTCTACTACACTTAGCACATCATCGTAAACAACATATATATAGGAAATGCAAACCAACAAAGACAAAAACAACTTCCCTACTACATGCCTTAATTTATGGAAAGTTACCACTACTAACACACAAAGACAAAGTGGAGTAAAACAAGGAAGACAAAGTGGAGCAAAATAAGGATTATATTCCCAATAAGTATTAGGTCAATCTTCTTTATTACTGATGTAGTAGAAAAGCTACAAGCTTTACACCATACGATCAAAGCAGTAACTCGCAGCAATAAGAAAGCCCAATCTTCTTCAAGCAGCAGAAGGCGCACGTATGTAAGAAACCGCAGGCTCGGGCATGGAAGCCATAATCGAAGGCTTCGACAAGCTATTATTAGCAGCAGAAGTTTCTTCTTCTTCTTCTTCATCTGCCTTGTAGTAATCTAATGACTCGTCGTTGTAAACATCCCACCATTTTTCCACGAGCACTTTGATGTCTTCCCTGTCCATGTTCGCTTCAGCGCCAGTGTACCTCCATGGCTTCGATCCCTTTTCAATCAAATAAACACTTAACACTCACTGATAAAATGGGGGAAAAGAAGAGTAAGAAAAAAAAAAGAAAGAAAACTTACAGCTGCGCAGTAGTGGACAACCTTAACCTTCTCAAGCTCGACGTTTTCAGGGTGGCGCCAGAGCATCGCCAGTACGAGGTTGTACACGAGTGGGATTGGCTTGTATATGGGATTGAAGAACGTGTTCAAGAAATCCTACGATCGCCATTTTTTTTTTCTCCATATTTAATCCCTCAAAAGCCAAAACGGAGGAACCCATATTCGAACTCTCTCATTACCTGCTCGGCAAACGGCGTAGGTGGGGTGATGCGAAGCGTCTCCAAGAGGTCCTCGTACGTGGCCTTGCTGGGCTCGAAGACGAACATCCCAGCGTTGAAGTACAGCGGCGGCGGCGGCGAGCCCATCTCCTCGGCGGGCCAGGCCACCTTGTCGGGACACTGCTGGCAGTAGCCGATGGAGTACTGCTTCGAGTGGCTCCACGTTTTCTCGCAGAAGCAGTCCATGACGGCGTAGAAATAGCCGTTGGGAGCTTCGAGGAGGTGGTCTACGTTGTCGTACACTTGTATGTCGGCGTCGAGGTACACCATCTTGCTGTACTCCTCGAACTGAGTGCAGTGCAGAGAAGCAGTTGTATTTAAATCAACAAAAACTAATGCAAAAGAAAGAAAAAAAAAAGAAGATCCCATCTCTGTTCTTGAAAAAGGCGCCTGGCTTACGTACGTTCCATATCCGAAGCTTGGAGTAGTTGATGACGTAATAAGCCATGGCGAATTGGACCTGATTTTCCGGCGGGTATATGGGTTCGATCTCCTTGACGACGCAGCCCTGAGACCTGAGAATTTCGCGGTGGTCGTCGGGGACGTCGGGCAAGATGGCGACGACTAAAGGGTAAGAGCTCTTCACCTTCCTTAAACCCTTGGCCAAGCCTATCACGCCCTTTACGTAGTCGCCGTCGCCGGCCAAGAACGTTACGTAGGCCTTTTTCTTGTCTGGGATTTTCGTGGGGAAGTTGACGTTGAGCTGAGGCGCCATTTTCGTCGAGTTCTTCTCTCTTGCTGTCTCCTTTCGTGGTGATTTGAGGTGGTTTATATAGAGAAGAGAGGTGAGGTGGTATGTGGTTCAAATGCTCCCCAAATGAAATGCAAATGCACATCCGTGCATGTTAGCTAGCATGTGGGATTTGGTTTAGGTGTATTTATTTATTATTTATTTATTTTTTGTTATTGTGAATAATATCTTCATTGCTTGTTTTATATGTGGAGGAAAAAGGAAGTATTGGGGGGTGTGAACACATTACACAACATCTTTTTAATCTCATCATCGTTGTTGTATCTATAGCCTTATCACAAGGATGAGGACAATGTGGAAATATGCAATTGAAAATTGGACGATATACTATATTATTCTAATGCTTTATTCTTCTCCGCTTTTTATTCGTTGTGGTAGTTTTTTTTTTTCTAGAACTCATTTGGCATTATCTTGGCCGAGTATTCTATTTCAATAAGGAAAATTGGACGAGAAGATAGGAGAGAAGCAAATAACTATTTGGAATTCATTAGAAAAGAGATAGTATATTCATATGTATTTGTTAGGCCCTACGTACAACCCTTTCAATTCAACATTATCTTTGTCGAAAAAGGCACTATAGTGTAGTGGATTGAATAATTGAACCAAATGACGTTGTATATCCAAATTAAAACATGTGATTCATGGATCGGTGAGCCAATTATAAAAATTACGCGTTTGCTGAAAAGGAACATTTAAATAACCTCCATCTAATGTTTGAGGACGTAAGACGACTATCATCGTGTAACATGCGAATCATGATCACGATTAATGTCATAACGATTATGTCTTCCTTGTCTTTATTATATGGCACTTTATTTCGCACTCCTTGGTTTCCACGAAATGCATATGATATCATTTATGTATTGACTTGACCTGGTGGACATACATTTATTGATTCGATACACATAATTGCGAATAAAGGAAGAATATTAATTCACAAAAAAACAAGCCAACCATGAATAGAATATTCATTGCAAAATGATGCAAAAGACAAATTCAGAATGATACACAAACTTGCACAACTGTTCAAAGGACATACGGCACGATATACAGAAATTATAATTATATCCGTATATATGCCTCAAAGATTTCCTGTAATTGGAACCATAGCTTTGGTTCATGCAAAAGGGTCCACATTTTGGGATGCGATTCATGGGCTAGTGGTTCCGTAACTATAAATTAAGATATATTATTCTATAATACGAAAATATGCCGATACATGTATGAAGATCAGCTAGAATTAATTGAAGATGATGTTCATTCTCCTCTCCGACTTCATGATCTACATGTTTCCTCAGGCGTTTTGTGAACGGAAAAATACACGAAGCAAAATATTTCAGGCAGCACAAAGGCACGAAAAACAAATACAGACAGCAGCGAAGTTGCACTCGATACTAAGAAATGCTTGCAAGAAATCCCTGCTTGTTATACAGCCAAATGTAAAATTCCTAAGCACCATCTTCGTCAAAACAAATCCATCATAAGATAATAAAAAGAAACATAGGTTCACAGATACCAACCATTATATAGTATATAAAAGACTAGATCAAGACATGGCCGCAACCATTGAAGGCAAACTCCCGATAAAGCACACTAAGCCTGTCACAATTTGTTTCAAGTCAGCGATAAAAAAGGCGTGAAGGCACGAACGCAAAGTAAACCATATATGATATGTACTACTTGCCTTGTTGGCAATGTTGTTCGAGAGCCAGTCCAAGCCCTCGTAAAGACCCTCACCTGAGGTAGCACAGGTGCTTTGGATATACCTAGATATCACAGAGGACCTCAGGTTAATACGAATTAAGAGTACAAAGAATTGGTGTTATAACACACGAGTGTTGAGTATGCATGTGTATACCAGTGACGCTGCCTGAGGGAGTGCAGGCCTAGTTTGTCAGTAATTTCAGCAGCGTTCATCGCATTAGGAAGATCTTGTTTGTTGGCAAATACGAGTAGCACTGCATCTCTCAGCTCGTCCTAGAAAATTCAATCAATAATTTCAAGCCAAGATTGTTCCCAGATCCTTTTTCTTTATGATACGAATATCGGAACTGACTGAGCCAAAAACAGAATCAGACCTCGTTCAACATCCTGTGTAATTCATCCCTTGCCTCAACAACACGGTCCCTGTCGTTGCTATCCACCACAAATATGAGACCTTGCGTGTTTTGGAAGTAGTGCCTCCACAATGGACGGATCTATCAGAAGGAAGACAAGTTTAGCTTTCTCAGACATGCATGAGCATTTAGACAAACTACAATTTTGACAAAGGATCACGAAAGAGTGTGAGCATTCAAGTTTCAGTTTATAGTTGTATTAGTATCAAGTAAAGACTCTGATCATTAGAGACAACAGAGACTAATGTCCTTACCTTGTCCTGACCCCCCACATCCCAAACAGTGAAGCTGATGTTCTTGTACTCAACAGTCTCAACATTGAAGCCTGCAAGACCGAAATGCAACATTGGAATTCAAATGCCGAAAAATGCATTAAAGTTGTTGGAACGCTTTATAGACAAATATCTGTTTACAACCACACAAGGAAGCAGCATAAGAACAGAAAGGATCTAACCATACCAATGGTGGGAATAGTAGTGACGATCTCCCCCAGCTTGAGTTTGTACAGTATAGTCGTCTTACCAGCAGCGTCAAGACCGACCATCAAAATGCGCATCTCCTTCTTGGCGAAAAGCCGGCTAAAAAGCTTTGTGAATGTCAACCCCATCTCTCTTGCTTACTTCCTGTTAAAAAAACGATGATGTGAGATCCAAACAAAATAGTCATAGAAAGTAACAGATGCAACAATGGAATAAGTGTCCACAAGCACTAAGGTTGCCCCGCACACATCAACATTCATAGGAGATGTAGTATTTGGCCAGAGATTCAAGCAGAACAAGGATATCTAATCGCAGAGTTTATTAGGCGATGTGTCTTTGAACAACGCAAAATAGGTAAGTGCAACTCCTCAAACTCTACCAGAAGATGTGTAATTTCCGTTAAAATTTCATTCTTCACAAATCCTTTATCAAGTGTAACAAAACAAGATATACAGCAAGATCATGAACTGCATATTTATATGCGTCCCGAGAAAACAACATCAAAGCTCAACCAGATCAACTCGATCTACTAACAAAATTCAATAGCAGAAGCTGTCGACAAAGAGCCAACATTCAGATTTGAAAACACCGTTTTATATTCCTATCCTAGATCCACGAGATCAACACAGCTAAAACGATCATTTTCCAGATCAGACATAGAAAACATGATAAGCTCGGCAGCTGGCGGGGGGTGGGTCATCTCAACGGAAACGAAGCCCAAAAAAAAAATTCGCAGAAAACACACATGTGAAAAATAAAACGGCGATCGAAATCATCTCCATACCTGACGACGAGAGATCTAAACTGCAACCTAGAGAGAGACGGTGATTTTGTCGATGTGTATGTGCGCGAGAGAGATTCGTGGGTTCGCCTCAGAATTACGCGAACAGGTTTATATATAAAGCTATTTTCGTGGGCGAAAATTTAATCGCTAATCTTCCATGCTTCTAGAAACATTTTAGCTTAAATGTCCCTTGTGCCCCTAATCTTAATGTCTCCACGGCGTTGATTTGTTCTTGAATCGGTTGACGCGTCGTGACATTCTGACCTGGATTCCGATAGGGACAAGGTTATTTTCGTAATATTCAATTGTTTAGTCGTCTCCACGATGTGCAATCATAATAAATAGAAATATTATTTCCTCTCAAGTAATTGTTGCTTAAACTATGTCATCGTTATTATTGCATATATTATAGGTAATATTATAAAAAGGAGTCACTAAGTATACCATTTTTTTATTTTGGTCACTACGTTTGCGAGTTATAAAATTATGTTGGTCACTAGTTACAAACTATATCATATGTATCTAGTTACAAATTTCGGTCATAAGTATGTATATAATAAGAAAGAAGAGGTCAATGACCAATTTTGTTACTGTATATATGACCTAGTTTTGTATAACAAAAAAATCGAAAATTAACATACTTAGAGCATCTCCAACGGGTACTTTATTTTTGTGTAAAACACAAAAATAGAGTACGATTCTACTCCAATGGGACTCTATATTTAACACAAATATTGTGTTGATCAGCAGAGAAACTCTACATCTAGAGTACGCACAATCACAAAAATAGAGTTTCAATTTCTATTTATTATATTTATTTAGTAATACATATTTTATTATATTTAAGTATTTGATACACTATTATAATACAAATAAAATTAAAAATAATATATATAATAAAATTAAATTTAAATAATATGCTAATTTTATCATTTATGTAATTTTTAAATATTAATAATTAAAATACATTGAATTTTTAATTTTATATAACTAAGTTTAATAAGTCAATTATGATAGTAAAATATAGGAATTTGATTTTTAGTGTAAAAATAGAGTTCATGGGTTGGAGTGAAAACTAGTGTAGAAAATAGAGTTTATGGGTTGGAGTAAAAGAACTGTAGCAACTGTATTATTGTGTAATATTACCTGTATTTTTATGCGTTGCATTGGAGATGCTCTTACTAACTCATTTTTATAATCTCCATGTATTATATCAAAGGGCCGGCCTAGAACATAGTACATACCATGAAATTGCCGACCACATTATATATAAATATATATTTAATATATTAATCACAGTATGTCACTCACAAAATATACAGATACTTCGTTATATAAAAATCTTGCTATGTATATTATTTCACTCACTAAGCTTCAACCATAGCAAGAATCGCCATCTCTCTGTAGTTTGTTGTTCTGACGTTTCCCCGTCATCAAGCAATCCACCGCCGGCACGGTGGGAGTATAAAGCTGACCGAACGTTTTCCAGCAGTAAGGACCGAACATGCGATACTTCTCCGGCCGCGGCGTCAGCTGTACGTTGCTCAAGGTCACGTCGGTGCACGGCGCGTCGTCGCTGCACGCCAAGTGCACGGGCTTCACCGTGTACGTCCCTCTGATGTTCTCGTAGCTGATTCCCGACAAGGCGACGGCCGCCGTCTGATTCTTGCACTTGGCCTTGTCGCAGTAGAATTGGTCGATCACGATCGGCAGCTGCACTTCGGAGACTTGGATGTTGGAGAACTGTACGCCTCGTACGGATCCAGAACCTCCCTGGACTATATTTTAGGGTGCGTTTTGGATTGATTATTCTGTTAATTGTGTGTGTTGATCTTACCTGCCACGTCTTGATTCGGACGCCGTTCATGGTGTTTCGCATGGTGACGTCGCGGACGGTGATGTTCGATACGCAGGCTTTGGTGTTGTCTTTGCCAAGCCCGCCGATGCTTATGCCGTGGCCTGGCCCGCAGTTGATGTTGTGTATGTACACGTTGGTGCATCCCGTTTGTATTGAGACGCAGTCGTCACCTGCACATAACAGCACGCAATGTGTTCGAAGAAATGACGAGGAGAAAATGTGGCTTCTAGAAATCGCATTTACAGAGCGCAGATTTAAGGTCACGAAACTCACCGCAGCCGAGATTGGAACTGCGAATGAGCACGTCTTTGGAGTTCTGCAGATGAATCCCATCAGTGTTAGGGCTATCGCCCGGCGACGAGGCGGTGAAGTTGTAGACGGAAACGCCGATGCAATTGTCGAACTTCAAATGGCACCGTGGGCTGTTTTGGATGGTTATGCCCGTCACTGTAACGTTGAAGCTTCCATAGAACCTTAGCGCCTGTATTTGTTTGGTAAGTTCCTATGAACGACTATCAAGATTGGATTTTTTTTTTCCGAGAAGTGTGAATTGGTTCTTACAGTTGGCTTTATGCTTGGCATCTTGCTAGAAAGCGAGCTCCTCATCTGCACCGCAAGGAATCAATCTTCGGTTAAGACTAAGAAGGACGATATGCAGCCTTATTAAACTCAGATAAGGAACTGATGAAGATCGATGTTGTTACAGGAAGTTGAGGCTTTTGTGGGAAAGATCCGTTTAAAGGGATGATGATCTTCGATTGATCATCAAAGGGATCATGGCCGCCATCTTCGTAAGTTTCCTGCCACCATACGGCTCCATTCCCATCAATGGTGCCACTCCCCCTTATTGTAAGCCCAACGAGCTTCGTGAATTCGAGCCACTGAAGAAGGCCCGAGCCCCAACTGCTCGAGCTCGTCGGCGCGACAATTTCCCCATCTAGCTGCAGGAAAAAACAGGTTTTTATCAGATTCAAGAAAATCAAATTTCTATCTTTCAGTACCGTGTTAGAAAGTTACCTGGAAAACTATGCCCTTTTGGCAGTAGGGACCTGAAAATGAGATGGGTCCAACGAGGAACACATAACGTGCTGGGACGTTGATCACTGATGCCTCAACTTTACAAGCAGCAGCCCAAGCACCTTGGAAAGCCTGAATTTTTTATTTTTTTCAAGAACTTCTCAAAGTTTCAATTTTTTTAATACTTGAATATAATATGATACTTGGACAGCACACACTTTTTGGAGTACTACAGTTTGACACCACACTGTTGTTACTTTTAGCTTTGGAACCAAGTCTGGTAAGCATTTAAGTGGACCACCATGATCCTTTTGTCTACTTGTGAATCAATTCTATATTCTACACCTCTAGCCACAAATTCTTACCGGGGCTCGTGGCTACAAAGGCGAGAAAGTTACCTTTATTTTTATAGTTCAACTCAATGCATTTTACATCTACAGCTGGAAAACATGGGACAACTACCTACTCTTCGAACGTTATACTTTAGCTATCTATACACCTATCATGTCGATAATGTTTAATCATCATGATCTCCCATCGAATGACAAAATGTGGAAGATCTTATACGTAATAACAGCGAAATGAAGACGTGGGGTTGTAATAAAACAGAACAAATGTGTCAAGAACCAAGCTAGTGTTCATAAATGGACAGCTTAGGCAACACACCTTAGTGTCAACTGTTTTTCCATCGCCTTTAGCTCCGAAATCCAAGACGTCGAACACCTTCTTCGGGCGATCTGCATTGTCATTACCGTAGCCTTTCTTTGGAGTTTGCGGCGTCTGCTTCGCCTTTGCATTGCCTTTGCGATTATGATGATGATCGTCGTTGCCGCCCTTCTTCTTGTACAGAGAAGAAGATGGGATATCTGAGCTTCGGGCCCTAATTATTCTCCAGTGCTTGCCTGCTCTTCTTGTCCTTGCATTGCAGGTGTTTATAATGTTTGGACATAGGAAGAGTAAGAAAACTGTTGAGATGAGAAATGTGAGGTTCTTAAAGCAAAGACCAACCATGACGATGATGATCGAAAGGTGGTGTGTAGTGTACTGAAGGCCAATTGCTTTTTTTATTTCTGGCTGCTGTTTGCAGTGTAAGTAGAGAAGATAGTGGCTTTATATATTTAGCAGCCCACGCCTTATGTGATTTTTTTTTTCTTTTTGCTAGAAGGTTGATTTAGATCATTAATAAATTAGTCGATTTGTCTTGAGATATACTAATGTTAAAACGAACAACGTGCGAAGGTAAGATTATTGACATAATTACATGTCTCTTTTTGTTCAACTGGGATATGATTCCGTATATGTATTCTCACCATATGTACTTTCATATCGTCCTTAAACCGTGTTCCCCTTTTGGTCTCATAAATTTGATAATATTCTATGTTTGTTAACTAAAGTTATGTAATTTGAAGAAAAAAAAAATTCGTAGAAGACAGACACGTGAGTGGGGCTATAGATTGTCACTTGGAGTCTTTTCTCTTCTCTTCACGGGATGTTTATTTTCGTACTATGATCTTCTTAACCACGTCTCCAATTATAGTAAATTCTTCTTACATAAATGTAATATGCTGACGTCACGATGAATGGCAACTATCCACGTGTCCAGCTCTGGACAGCAACTCGTTGAGTTATCATAAAGTCATTTAGCTAGAAAGGTAAAAAGAAAATCGACTCATGCAAGAAATTGCGACAGTTTGAGTTCGATTGATTTATTCTGAGGTTATGATTTCTCTCATTATTCTTACAAGATTGTGCAGTTCTTTTAGGGTTTCACCTAAAATTTCGCTGACTTTTGACCTGGCTATATTGGCTTTCGTCACAAAAGTCCAATTAATTTCTTCACCCCTTGCCCCATTTATTCATCTTACCCACACATTCGCGTCATTTGTGTGTTGTTATATCTACGTAAATCGATTATTGGACAAGAACCCAACGTGACAAAAAGATTTAATATTCTACTCTCACAGACTGCACTACATAGTTTGCGCTTCGCACGTGATTCGTGAAGCTTCAGTTAATAAGAGGCTTTTTTTGTCTGTGAAATTATGTGTACAAACATCCATCATGTGTTTCACGAATTCAAGAATTGATGTGTTTTCCTTGTCATTATTTTGGCCGTATTATTAGGGTTTGTGAAGTACGTGGCATCATTTAGTAGGGCGAGGCTATAAAAACTGTTGACATCCAGCCTTGCAAGGCTGCCGCCCACCAAAGCTGAAAAAAAATAATATAATATTATTAATATTATATTATAATATTATTTTATATATATAATAAAATAATGAACGGCTGATGTTGAAGGGCGACGCGGCGGATTCCTGGCCGCCCATTTCGAGTGGTCCAGAAGAGCTGAAGACATCTATAAATAGGCTGATGATTCTTCAGTTATTATCATCACAAGCTCATTCGAGTTTTACTATATAGAGAGAAGTAGTTCGAGTGAATTGTGAGGTTATCAGTTCAGGTAGAAACTGATAGGGTTCCACATCCACAGAGAGGTGTGAGGTAAACACGAGTGGTAAAAGTGAGATAGTAAAAATTCGAGGGTTGTAATTTTTACTATAGTGAAGATTTTGCCGACTCGGCCGTGGTTTTTCCCTCTTCGTTAACAGAGGGTTTTCCACGTTAAAATTCTGGTGTTCTTTCTTACCTTACGGTAATTTTATTTTTACCGTGGTAGTTACTGTGCGGGTCCCACCAAATTTACCTCGTGGGTCCCACTTCTCCCGATCGTCGTACCGAGCCAAACCGGGAGCAGTTCCGCTGCGGGGCCCACTGACCACCGCGGGGCCCACCACCATTCCCAACAAGTGGTATCAGAGCCTGATAGTATTCTGAGTATGCTCTGTGGTTGCAGCTTTGACTGATCTTCCACATCAGAAAAGATATTAGTAGGTTGCTGGTAGATTTTGACGGCCATGGAGCACGACGGAGGAATGATCAAACTGACAGTAACGAATTACTCCATATGGAAATCAAGGATGGAGGATTACCTTTATTGCAAAGACCTCCATGATCCAATCGAAAATGGAGGCAAGATGCCCGAAGGCGGGAATGCTGACCTTTGGAAGAAGTTGCAAAGAAAGACGCTAGCTGTGATCCGCCAATGGGTGGACATTAGCCTCTACAACCACGTCCGAAATGAGACAGACCCCTACAAACTCTGGACGAAATTGGAGGGTATGTACGAGGTGACAAATGCGCTGAGCAAAGTATTCATGATGCGAAAACTCATGAATGTGAAGCTGAACGAGGGACGATCAGTTGCTGAACATCTGAATGACTTTGAAGGGCTGGTAACTCAACTCACAAGTGCCGGTCTAGTCCTTGATGATGAGCTACAAGCATGTCTACTATTGGGATCTCTACCTGATAGCTGGGATACGTTGGTAGTATCGCTCACCAACTCGGCACCAAGCGGTAAAGTCACGATGGAGATGGTGAAAAACAGACTCTACAATGAAGAGCTGCGACGGAAGGATGCTGCCAGTACCAGTACGGGAAATCAGGCCCTTATCACGGAGAATAGGGGCCGGAGCAAGAGTAGAGGACCAAAAGGATACGACAAGTCGAAAGATAGATCCAAGTCCAGGGAGATGAGGAAGTGCTACCATTGTGGTAAAATTGGCCACTTACAAAGAAACTGTAGACTTCTCAAAGGAAAACAGAAACAAGACGATGACAAGAACACGTCTGCAATCGCCTCCAACGATGGTGGAGAGGTTACTCTGGTGAATGAAGCAGACTGCTGTCATGTTGCGGATGCAAGCACCGAATGGGTAGTGGACTCTGGTGCCTCCTACCATTGTGTTCCAAGGCGTGAATACTTCTCCACATATAAGGCAGGAAACTTTGGCACTACCAAGATGGGTAACCAAAGTGTTTCTAAAATAGTGGGGATCGGTGATATCTGTATCCAGACGAGCGTAGGGTGCACATTACGGCTGAAAGATGTGCGACACATTCCAGACCTGCGTCTCAATCTGATTTCTGTGAAGGTGTTGGACAACGAAGGATACTATAACGAGATGGCGAATAGCAACTGGAAACTCACCAAAGGATCGTTGGTGGTAGCGAGAGGAAAGCTATGCTGCTCGCTCTACAAGATGCACGCAACGATATGTGCTAACCAACTTAATGCAGTTGAAGATGATGCTTCTCCAAATTTGTGGCACAGACGGCTGGCGCACGTAGGAGAGAAGGGGTTGAATGTCTTGGCTAAAAAGTCCCTCATACCAGTAGCCAAGGAGAAAGCGCTGAACCCCTGCGATCATTGTTTGTTTGGAAAGCAACATAGAGTTTCATTCGCGAAGAGCTCAACCAGGCGAATGAGGAAGTTGGAGTTGGTACACTCTGACGTATGCGGACCCATGGAAGTCGAATCTCTGGGAGGTAGTAAATATTTTCTGACCTTCATTGATGATGCGTCTCGCAAGACCTGGGTATATCTGTTGCGAACGAAGGACCAGGTTTTCTATTATTTCAAGAAGTTCCATGCGATGGTGGAAAGAGAAACTGGAATGTCGCTAAAGTGTCTACGCACAGATAATGGTGGTGAATACATCTCTCGGGAGTTCAGAGATTATTTCACGAAGCATGGCATTAGGCATGAAAAGACAGTTCCCGGTACTCCTCAGCAAAATGGTGTCGCTGAGAGAATGAATCGGACAATTATGGAGAGAGTCCGAGCGATGCTCAAGATGGCTAATCTATCTAAGTCATTTTGGGGGGAAGCTGTCAACACTGCAGTCTATCTTATCAACCGGCTACCTTCATCGGCGTTGGATTTCGATGTACCAGAGAAGGTGTGGACCGGTAGAGACATCTCATATTCCCATTTGAGAGTGTTTGGCTGCAAGGCGTTCATGCATGTGCCCAAGGAGCAAAGATCGAAGCTTGATGATAAATCAAATCCTTGCATCTTTGTTGGGTACGGAGACGAGGAATTCGGCTACAGACTTTGGGATCCAAAGAAGAAGAAGACTGTTCGAAGTCGCGACGTAGTATTCCATGAGCACGAGATCATGGGAGACTCAGATGTGGATGTGACGAAATCCGCAGGTGATGGTGTTGTCGATTATACACCAGTCAGCATTCCACATGACGGTGCCACGGAGGAAGGAATGCATCAATCAGAGCCTGAATCAGAAGAGCCAGCCATTGGAGATGATGAACCTGTCGTAGATGAACACACTGAAGGTAATGAGCAGGGGGAGCCTTCAGATGTGCAAGAAGCAGTTGAACCTCATCTGAGAAGGTCAACTAGGGAACGCCAACCATCTACGAGGTATCCGAGTTCTGATTATATTTTGATTACTGATGAGGGGGAGCCAGAGAGCTTCCAGGAAGTACAATCTTGTAGGGACAAAGATTGTTGGACAAAGGCCATGCAAGAGGAGATGGATTCTCTGAAGAAGAATGATACGTACGAGTTAGTTCGATTGCCCAAAGGAAAGAAGACTCTCAAGAACAAATGGGTGTACAAATTGAAGAAGGATGATGGCAAGCTAGTCAGATATAAGGCTCGATTAGTCGTCAAAGGTTTCACTCAGAGGAAGGGGATCGACTTTGACGAGATATTTTCGCCGGTCGTGAAGATGAGTTCAATTAGAGTCATACTGGGACTAGCTGCTACCATGGATCTTCACTTGGAGCAACTCGACGTGAAGACCGCATTCTTGCATGGTGATCTTGATGAGGAGATATATATGGAACAACCAGAAGGGTTCGAGGTTAGAGGTAAAGAGGACATGGTCTGCCGGCTGAAGAAAAGCTTGTATGGACTGAAACAAGCTCCACGGCAGTGGTACAAGAAATTTGATTCTTTCATGGTGCATCAGGGGTTCAAGAGAACAGATGCAGATCCATGTGTTTACGTCCGAAGATACTCTAACGCTAAATTTATCGTTCTTCTCCTGTATGTTGATGATATGCTAATTGTCGGACAAGATGCAGAGATGATTAGCAGGTTGAAGAAAGATTTGTCAAAGACGTTTGACATGAAGGATTTGGGTTCGGCAAAGCGGATTCTCGGAATGGAGATTACCCGAGATCGAAAAGCTGGAAAATTGTGGTTATCCCAGGAGCGCTATATTGAACGAGTTCTAGAGAGGTTCAATATGAAGGATGCTAAGCCAGTTAGCACGCCACTTGCCGCGCACTTTCAGTTGCGAAAGAAATCCAGTCCATCAACAACTGAAGACGGAGAAGATGTCCCAGATGTTCCATATTCATCTGCGGTCGGAAGTTTGATGTACGCCATGGTGTGTACGAGGCCAGATATCGCTCACGCAGTTGGCGTTGTGAGTCGATTTCTATCGAATCCCGGGAAGTCACATTGGGAAGCAGTGAAATGGATCTTGAGGTACCTGAGAGGAACTTCCAAATTATGCCTAACATTTGGAAGTGGTAAATGTTTTCTTACAGGCTATACGGATGCTGATATGGCCGGTGATCTCGACAGCAGAAAGTCAACGTCGGGATACATATTTACATTCTCAGGGGGAGCTATCTCATGGCAGTCGAGGCTACAGAAATGTGTTTCTTTATCAACTACTGAAGCAGAGTATGTTGCAGCAACGGAAGCTGGCAAGGAGATGCTATGGTTGAAGAGATTCCTCCAGGAGTTGGGAATTCAACAGGAGGAATACATAATATTTTGCGATAGTCAAAGTGTGTTGGACTTAAGCAAGAATACTATGTATCACTCGAGGACGAAACACATCGACGTTCGTTATCATTGGCTCAGACTGGCTATTGAGGAGAAAGCGTTCAAGCTGGAGAAGATCCACACAGACAAGAATGTTGCGGACATTCTGACGAAGGTGATTCCCAAGGAGAAGACAAAGTTCTGCGCCGGGCAAGCCGGTATGGGCTATCGCTGAGGCGGTAGGAAATCTTCCCCGTAAAATAATTAATGAGGCTGGAGGGGGAGAATTGTTGACATCCAGCCTTGCAAGGCTGCCGCCCACCAAAGCTGAAAAAAAATAATATAATATTATTAATATTATATTATAATATTATTTTATATATATAATAAAATAATGAACGGCTGATGTTGAAGGGCGACGCGGCGGATTCCTGGCCGCCCATTTCGAGTGGTCCAGAAGAGCTGAAGACATCTATAAATAGGCTGAGGATTCTTCAGTTATTATCATCACAAGCTCATTCGAGTTTTACTATATAGAGAGAAGTAGTTCGAGTGAATTGTGAGGTTATCAGTTCAGGTAGAAACTGATAGGGTTCCACATCCACAGAGAGGTGTGAGGTAAACACGAGTGGTAAAAGTGAGATAGTAAAAATTCGAGGGTTGTAATTTTTACTATAGTGAAGATTTTGCCGACTCGGCCGTGGTTTTTCCCTCTTCGTTAACAGAGGGTTTTCCACGTTAAAATTCTGGTGTTCTTTCTTACCTTACGGTAATTTTATTTTTACCGTGGTAGTTACTGTGCGGGTCCCACCAAATTTACCTCGTGGGTCCCACTTCTCCCGATCGTCGTACCGAGCCAAACCGGGAGCAGTTCCGCTGCGGGGCCCACTGACCACCGCGGGGCCCACCACCATTCCCAACAAAAACAAGCCTTCACGGACTTCGCTTTGCTTTTAGGGCCTACCTTTTTTTTCTTTTTCCTATTACCATACTATTTATTTTTGTCTCGTCGTATTCAGATATGTTACCAATCATTCAAGCTATATGAATATCTATAGAGGTTATGTATGAACATGTATAGAGCACAGACTATCTAAATCATTTTATTTCTATCTTGAAAAGAATAAGCTCGTGAAGATGGGTAGGTATAGTGGTATAATGCATGGTGTTATAATTATTAAAGATATATGACTTGAGTTTCCGAGCTGTAATGTTCTATTACCATGCATGTATTGACAAAAGGTTTGTTTATAACTTTATACTAATCGACTTTAACAGCGAATAAAGCTTAAACACACTTGCCAAAGATCTTGGAGGGTGCTTCATTGATTCATTCACAATCACATAATTAAATTCATGATAATATATTTTATATCGGGATAAAACCTAAAATGGTCCCCGATGTTTACCATGTGAACCAATTTAGTCCCTCGGTGTTTCGCGTGGATCAATTTAGTCCCCGGTGTTATCGAAAATGAACCAAATTGGTCTCTCCGTCAATCCAACCGTCAATGTAGACGGCAATGGAATTTGCGATGGCATTAGCGACGGAATATCCGTCGCTAAATGAAAAAGTTAAAAAAATAAATTAAATATTAAAAATGAGGAAAAAATCCAAAAAAAAAAAAAAAAAAAAATTCACAAAATAGAGTAAACAATTCAGAAAAAAAGATAATACTACTAATAAAATAAATAAAAAATAAATAATAATAAAAAGTAAAAAATAATAAAAGTAAAATAAAAAACTAAAATTAAAATAAAATGATAACTTAAAGATTAAAAATGAGGAAAAAATCCAGAAAATGGAAAAAAAATTCAAAAAATAGATGAACAGTTAAAAAAAGAGAATATAATTAATAAATTAATTAAAAGAATAAGGAATAATAATTAAATAATAATAAAAATAAAATAAAAAACTAAATTAAATAAAAAATGATAAATATAAATTTAAGATTTAACGGCGATGATCGAGAATTTATATTTTATTTTATACTCGATCTCGTCTTTGTCCCAATTAACTGACGATAATTCCCAGTCCTTAATTTTGTTTTTCCTTTTATTTAATTTTCAATAAATAAATATATATTTTTTACTTTTTTAAATCTTAAATTTATATTATCATTTTTTATTTTATTTTCATGTTTATTTTAATTTTATTATTTTTATTTTTTATTATTATTTATTTTTTATTTAATTTATTAGTAATATTCTCTCTTTTTTAATTTTTTATTCTATTTTTGAATTCTTTTCCTTTTTTGGATTTTTCCTCATTTTTAATTTATCATTTTTTGTTTTTATTTTTTTTATTTTAATTTTTAGTTTTTTATTTTACTGTTATTATTATTTTTTTATTTTATTTATTTATTTATTTATTTATTTAATTTATTAGTAATATTCTCTTTTTTTGGAATTGTTTACTCTATTTTTGAATTTGTTTTTTTTTTTTTGGATTTTTTCCTCATTTTTAATATTTAATTTATTATTTTTTAAAATTTTTCATTTGATGACGGATATTCCGTCGCTAATGCCCGCACAAATATCATCGCCGTCTAAATTGACGGTCGGATTGACGGAGGGAGCAATTTGGTTCATTTTCGATAACATCGGAAACTAAATTGGTCCACGCGAAACATCGGAACTAAATTTGTTCACAGGATAAACATCGGGGACCATTTTAGGTTTTATCCCATTTTATATCTATGTTTTTAGGTTGTATGAAGCTTCACAACTCTTTGCCAGGATCATGGAATTGGGCCCATAACGTATTGGACCAACTAAGCCCATTTAATTCCTTTGGGCTTTTCAGAGTGCAACCCATTTAGGCACTTCCACTGCGTCCACTTTTCTTTTTCTTTCTTTAGTAATCTTTTTCTTCACCGTTTAATAGTGACGCTTGTCGTTGTCGCTTCCATTGAATTTTTTTACAGCAACCTCGAATCGAACGATGCCCAAATACAGAGACGAGCCTCGTGCAGTTCGCGTGTATACGGTCTGCGATGAATCGAAGTATGTAATGTTATCTTTCGTTTTTCCTTTCGGGCTATAGGCTATTTTGAGGTGATAGTAATCTCTTGACCGTTCTTTGATTCTTTTTTTTTTTTTTTCGTTTTCATGTTATACGCAGATACCTTGTTGTGAGGAATGTTCCTTCTCTGGGTTGTGGTGACGAGCTCTTGAAACTGTTCTCTACTTATGGGCCAGTTGACGAGTGAGTGTAGATAGATTTTCATATGATTTCTCTACAGGTTAAAATCTTGGAGTGCTTTGTACGGTGAGTTGGATTGGTTGTCCCAGCTGATTCATGAGCTTATCACGTATTGCTGTTTTCTTCTGCATTAAAGGGCTCTGTGAATTATTTTAACCAAGAAACAGAACTGCTTAGAATTTAATTATCAGAATTGCTGTCTATTTAACGGGCGAAATCTTTCTGGGCAATGGAATTCTTGATGTAATAGTGAGTATTGAATTGTCTTCAGATGTAAGCCGATGGATGCTGAAGATTGCGAGGCATATACAGATGTTTATTGGATAAAGTTTCGCCAAATCAACAACGCAAGGTCACCGATTGCGTAGGAAAATGACTTTTCGACGTTAGTTAGTTTAAATTTGCGAATCCTAAATCTCTTGACAGGTTCGCGAAAGGAAAGCTTGATGAGTCCGTTTTCCTTGGGAATCGAATCCAAATAACATACGCACCACAGTACGAGAGCCTCAACGATACGAAAGAGAAGTTGGAAGGGAGGAGAAAGGAGGTATTAGCAAGATTAAACCGTAAGTTATCGAAGTGCTTCCCAGTTTATTTATAACATGCTATATCATGCTCAATGACGAATCCTGATTTTAGTTTATTGATTTTTCAGCTAGAAAACCCAAAGGGCCTTCAGATTCGATCAGTGAGCCTTCCTCAGCTTCGAATCCCATTCTGATGACTAATACGCTATCGCATACAACCACTGCAGTTCAAAGGTTCCCTTTAAAACTATCATTGCAAAGATTTATGACTGTTCGCGCCTCACACCATGTAAGAAGGTGATTTGGTCTTGTCTTTTCTTGCAGGGAAATGAGGGAGTCGATATCTAATGCCCAGGCCTCTACTTCTCCCAAGGTTAGTTTACGAAGAAATACTAGTGGTAATCGTGCAATGAAAATGTGTCGACTCTTTAGGATCATTTCGAATGCCTGTTATATCAGGAATATTTTCCGATAGAATCGATGAATCAGACGGTTCATATGGTGAGGGAGAAGCTGAATAAGGTGAGCCAATCGAATGCATTTTCGCCCCTCTATTTCTGTTCGTTTTGCCCATTTACGTAGCAGTTTATCATGTCTGCGGTTTTCGGTTTCAGATACAATCAGGCGTTGAACATCATCCTGGTTCTTCCAAAAGGGCTCGTTCTGATAACAGAAGAAGAATATAACAGCATTTTTTGCTTTCCAAAATCATATTGTTGATAGTCAAGTATCTTAGAGAGGGAGATATTTGGGAATAGTTCCAGTAAATCATGTACTTATATGGTCTATGGGGTCGTTAGGTGAGATTTATTGTCATCCGCACAAGTTGTGTGCAAGTCTTATTATTTATTACATGCGCATGCTATTTAACATGTTTCAGTCAAATGGGAAACGAACATATGTCAAAGTCAAACAACAAATATTGTCCGTCCACTTCTCCAGGTCGTTTACTTTGTTCTTCTGTCAAAGTTATATCGGAATTCTACGGTGTGCGTACGTCGCATATTCTAGTGTCTATCTTGGATTCTTTTTTCTCCTGTTCGCTCGCAGAACGGGAAAAATCACATATAAAGTGGGGTCTTTTTCGAGGCCCCAAGGAAATTCAGGTAAAATCGATCGCTTCAATCTTATGATTACGTTTGCCCTTTCTATTTTCCTCGCAGCTGATAAAGGAGAGATCTTTCTTTCTTTTTCTACTCTTTAGCTTTGTTTACTACGTGGGGTTTTAAGATTGTTGGCCGATGTTTGGACCAAGCTGCGACAGTTGAATATGATATCTTTTAGAAATGTGTTTGGGTCGCGTTTCTCTGTTCTTAAATTTTGCATATTATTGATATTCTGAATATCGTTATGGGTTGAGATTATTAGCTGATATTCCGAACCATGTTGCAATGAGTATGGATGCGTCGATAACATATAATCCATATGTGCATTCGTATTTTCCAAGACATGATAAAAAATGAGATTTTTAACAGGGCTGCTTGCTCCTACGTAGAGAAGGAAGGAGCTTTAATGGAAATTGATACCACAGCTCCGAGTTATTGGTTGAACTGGAGATTCTTGCTCTGTGCAATATGGATTGTAATACTTATGGTTTCCTCGGCCCTTATCATATGGAGAAATGAAAGGCCAAGCAAACTCCAAAAACGAAAACGTGGGAGCGAGAAGGAGACAGCAACATCAAATGTGTACAAGATCGACGCTTGGGGGACATGTTCTACATCGATCCATCCCATTTTGCTCTTAATTTTTCGGGTTTTTGCTCTCTGCTGTATGCTTCCGTTGATCATAGCCGACGCTGTGGTGAGCAACGGTGAAGTTTTTAAGTTTTATACCGAGTAAGTCCTCTAGCAGCTTCGTCCCTTCTTTCTTTCCTTTGCATTTTTTCCCTTAATTCTCTTTGTGTGCTTTTTTGATGGGCTGAAGCACATTTCCGTGGGTTTTTGGTATGTGCATGTCTGAATCCCATCATTTCTTTTTTTGCTTTCTGTGACAGGTGGACCTTCACGCTTGTTACAACCTATTTCTTGGTAAAATACTCATCCTAAAATCTGTTAAACTATATATTCTGGTTTTTGGCTAGCGATGATGGGGCTTAAGTTTTTAAGTTTTATACTGAGTAAGTCCTCTAGCTAGGATCTGTAGTATCAGTTCGCGGATGTCTTCGTTACTCCCGGGAAAGGGCAGACGAAGAACGAGGCTCATATACAGCACCATTGCCTGGAGATAATAACCCAGACGAATCTCACGAAACTAATAACCGAAACTCATCTGTCATGGAATATGCCTTGCAAATCATGTTTCAGGTATATATATTATTTCTTCTAATCAACCATCCTCTATCTGTTCAATATTTTTCCTTTTTCTCTTTGTTTTTCGATATTTAATTTATCTGCTGCTCTTTGTAGATGTGTGCTGGGGCTGTGGTGCTCACCGACATCGTCTTTTGGCTCGTTTTGTACCCTTTCCTAATGCCCAAATCCTTCAAGCTAAACTTCGTAAGCACTGTGTACCGAAAAAAAAAACAGAACAACGATAAAGCTAAGAAGCTAAAAAGCTGTCGCCTTTGACGTATTTAAAAAATACCTTTCTCGTCGCAGATCGCTACTTGCATGCATTCAGTGAATGCAGTCTTCCTCGTCGGCGAAATGGCCTTAAACAACCTGGTAATTCTTCGTACAGCTAAGGACTATTTGTTATGTACATTCCTTGCAAGAATCTAAGACGATTATGGACTCTGTTACAGAAATTTCCCTTCTTTCGAATCGCTTACTTCTTCCTATGGACATGCGTTTACGTCGTGTTTCAGTGGATTGTTCATGCCTGCGTCTCAGCAAGGTTATATATATCTATATATAATATATATACAAATATATATATTCTTTTCACTTCATCGCAAGAATCATATAATTTTTGTTTTTGAATACTCACCTTTCTTCATTGTGACAGTTGGCCTTATTCTTTCCTGGATTTGTCGTCTGATTATGCTCCTGCTTGGTATGATTGCTGAGAACTTCCATTTGATTTTTGCAAATAGATAATTTAATCCCTTTTAATTTGCTGAATTTCAATAATTATTACAGGTATTTGGCTGTTGGGCTGCTGCATTTTCCATGCTTTGGGATCTTTACTCTTCTTTTCACCGTGAAGCAACGGTTCCAATCTCGATAACTATTTATAAATATGTATATCTATTTGTAATTTACAATTTCTTTGAATACAAGAGCCAGCCCATTTTCGAATTTCATGGGGGCCTTTCTAATTAAATAATGTGAAAAAAATAATATTTAATGAATTACGGTTTTTTTTTTGAAAAAAATTTAACAAAATAGGGTATTTCACAGATTAGCGTCGACGCCGCACTGCTAGCCAACAGAACAAATTGATAAGTATTTTGTATTAACAAAAAAGAAAGCAATTCACTAATAATAATGTTAACATAACAAATTGATAAGTATTTTGTATTAACAAAAGAGAAAGCAATTCACTAATAATAATGTGCATGATGACGGTATTTAATCAATCGACTATCAAAGTCCACCAACTCCATCCACATGATTACAAAAGGTATTGGTAGTTTGGTATATTCATCTTTGTTAAAATATATAATTAATTTACTGTTTACTGTCAAATTTGGACGCAAACGAAAACTAAAGTTTCTGGGAATTGCAATTTGCAAGAAATTAAAAGATAAATGGCTGGACTGCAATTTTTACTTCCGTCCGCCACCGTGTTGCCGCGAACTCGACGGTTGCACCGCTCGGCTCGGTGCTCAGCTGAACGTCAAGCTCTATTTAGCCGCATTGCTCCTTCTTATGATAACGCGAGCTCCGATTTTTTATTTTTATCTTTTTTCTTTCTGTATTTCGTGGGAAGCGGGCTCAATTTCATTTACTGGCTGCTTTCATATATTTCGCAGTTGAATGATTTGTTAAGTTTGGGGCGGCATAGGTTGTGGAAGAGAATGTGCGTTTCTTGGAGCGAGTAATTCTCCCTCTTTTTCTGCTAAAGCTGCAGTCTTTTTCTAAACTTTATTTATGTTCGATATGTGCTCGATGAAATGTTTATTTGACTGAATCAAACTTGGTATGAATTTGCTCCTATCCACTCTGCAACTTTCTCGTCTGTGTTGTGAAGTATGACTCTTAACTGAGCACATGTTGCTATCTTATGTTTGATAGAGCGAGGGAAGGAGACACTGTATTGGATGTGTGCTGTGGAAGTGGAGATTTGGCTTTTGTGTTGTCTGAGAAAGTTGGACGCAGAGGGAAGGTTCGCCTTTCGCTCCTTTCTCCAATTCTCCGTATTTTCTCTTTTTGCTTTTTCCGAGTTCCAAACGTACTGATAGCGTGATGGAATGGGGTAAACATGACAGTCTTGAAATGGATTCTTATTCAACTAAACCAGTGTTAGAATACCGACGCGTAGTTTTTGAGCTGGCGATTTTGCAGGTGTTTGCTCTTGATTTTTCGAAGGAGCAATTGCAAATTGCTGCATCTCGTCAGCGTGAGCGCTCAAGAGCGTGCTATAAGAACATTGAGTAAGCAATTTAGTCTCAGAAATATGCTTGTTAGGCCGCAACAGAGAGGCAGCCGAACCATAAAAAATCATGATCAAATATTTTGATTATTGTAGCTTCGAATATTTGTCTGGATATACTCATATTACTTCCGTAATCTGATGAACTGTAGATGGATAGAAGGAGATGCCTGTCAGTTACCATTCTCAGACTCATCTTTTGATGCTGCTACAATCGGCTATGGATTGAGAAACATAGTGGATAGAAAGAAAGCTCTTGAAGAGATGCACAGGGTTCTCAAGCCAGGTTCCAATGTCTCTGTTCTCGACTTCAACAAAAGCACTAGCCCTTTTGTCTCTTCATTTCAGGTGTTTATCATATTAGCCGTAGCCAACTTTGTCCCTATGTCTTTCGAATCCCATCCAAACTTCCTTAGCACAAACATATGTGTTTGCTTAATCTATTAAAATGTTTGCATTTTTCCAGGATTGGGTGCTTGACAATGTAGTGGTACCTGTTGCTAGTGGTTATGGTCTTGCAAGTGAGTACCAATACTTGAAAAACTCGATCAAGGAGTATCTGACAGGTTTGTTCTTGTTCTTCGGTATATAAATATATATATACTTGGGGAGATGGAGCTGAGATAGATATGTCTGAACCTGAAGGTTTTTGTAATGTAATACCACGCTATAATGCAGGAAATGAGCTGGAGAAGTTAGCCTTAGAAGCAGGTTTTTCTCGCGCCAAACATATACCGTACGACGGGGGATATGGGAAATCTGATAGCCACACGTTAGGGACCGAGTGAGATCAAAGCTTTCTTTTCTTTCAAATTTCCTAATTTGTTATACGATATGTCATGTATTTTCACTTTCACAACGTATGTAAGAGATCTCATAAGACCCAAATCTTAGTTTTAAGAAAGGTAAAGCCAAACTTGAAACCATCACTTACAGACATTCATGGATAAATTTCACAATGAGTCCATGTTTTGATGAACAAAAATCGAAAGGCCTGACAACGTACTCACATCTTAATTTCTAACAAAAACTTTTTTTACAGACTACCACTCATATACCTGGTCTCTCGATCCAGTTTCGACCAACCCGATACGCTCTTTCTTATTCTTGTCCCGAGAGATTGACAGCTACCAAATTCTGATTCAAATCTCAACTTTAAAGGATCAAATATCACCTGGGTAAGAAAAGACTCTGTGAAATACTGGCAACTGAATCGTCGTTCCCATATTTTGGGTTCGCAGTCCCACTAGCATCGTGGAGTTCCATGGTCGTCTCGTCCAAGAAAGGCGGACAAGTAGGTTCTGGAAGCTTCTCCTTGTTTACCAGCATAAGCAGCGCCTTAGACATGGACGGGCGTAGGGTTGGGATTTCTTGAGTGCACAAGAGTCCCACGTGGACCGCCCGTGCTATCTCCCCTTTGATGTCGACGTTGTAATAATTGTGCAGCAAAAGGTTAGGATCGAAGAGTTGTTCGACAGTCTTGTGTTGGAAATGCTTCCATGCCTACAACATCATGGTATGTAACGTCAAAACGCTTGCTTAGTAGCATCAAAAGTGGACATATGAGAGCTTCTTGTAAAAGGTACTTACAACAGCTACTATGCTGTCTCCGTACTCTGCGGTTTTACTTCTGTTATTTTGTTTGCCAGTGACTGTCTCCAGCAAAAGCACGCCGAAGCTATACACGTCTGCCTTCTCCGTTAGCTGCCCATGAGCTAGGTATTCTGGTGCCATATATCCCCTGGAGATTTAAGTCAGATATGAGGTTTAGGACAAAATTTACTCCTTGAGCTGATATTCGTGTAAGTAATTCATGGTTAAATACTTGGGGAAAGATATAAACTCACAGAGTTCCTGCTATGGCTGTGCTTATATGGCTTTTATCTTCTTGGAAAGATCTAGCCAGCCCAAAATCAGCAATCTTAGGCCTGTGTCTCGAATCAAGGAGTATATTGCTCGCCTTTATGTCCCTGTGAATGATTCGTACGTTCGAATTTTCGTGTAGGTACACCAAACCCTCTGCTGTTCCTATGATTATCTCGAATCTCTTCTCCCAGTTCAATGCTTTGCCTTTGGTAGAATCTGTTCGAATCGAGGAAACCTCTGAGGGTTTTTTTTTATATTACGAATTGGAAAAAAAAAAAAAAAAAACCCTTTTCTTAGATGCAACGATACTTACCGAAGATGTAGCGATCGAGGCTCAAGTTGGGTAAAAACTCGTAAACGAGGAGGCTTTCTGGTCCCGAGCAACTGCATCCCAGTAACCTGACTAGATTCTTGTGCTCTACATTGCTGATGATGTTTACTTCGTTGTAGAAATCTGCTGCTCTGTGCTTATTGTTGAAGAAGAGCCTTTTCACGGCTATCTCTCTCCCATCAGGCAAAACTCCCTACAGTACAGACAAACATCGTTGTAAAGAGCTTTCTCTCGTTTTATTACAGACTAATGTCCAACCATAATATTACCTTGTACACAGTGCCAAACCCGCCTTGCCCGAGCTTGTTCGCTTCGTCGAACGAATCGGTAGCTTTCTCGAGCGTGGAATACTTGAAGTTCAAGCTGCTATCGTGAAGGGTTTTCACCAACTTATCAGCATTGCCTGAAAAATCAAAACTTTCAGAAAAAAAAAGCTTCGAACGAATGGAATCGAATGCTTCCTCCATACGAGAAGAAAAAGGAAACCTTTTCTTTTCATCTCAATGACGTGATGCTTCCACATATAAACCCCAATAGAAGCTCCAACGATGAACACAGCTGCTGCACACACAGTTGATATCACAATCGCCAACAACTTCCCTGCAGAAAAACCACAGAAAAAAAAAAGAAAAAAAACCCAAGTTAATCATCTCTCAAGAACAGATCTTCAAAGAAACCAAAAAAAAAAAAAAAAAAAAACTTCAGATCAGTTCCAATCACCTCTCGAATTCCCATTTTTGGGTATGGGATTAAGGAAATTCACGTCTGAGTACCTAATAAAACACCCAGTAAACAAAGCCCTCCCTTCATTCGCAGGCAAACATCCCAACACGGACTTGGAAGCACTGTCCAAACAAGCCCTGCAAGAACTATCGTTGACCGTCCTCCAGCAATTGGCCAAGACATACGCCGAGGTATTGGCCGCCGGCGCCAACTCCTCGGCCCTAGAAAACCCATTACTCCCCGGCGCTGAAGCAGAAAGCACGGCCCTCGACAAGGCCCTCCTCACCGAGCCCTCAAACCTAGGATCCCCAATCGTCTTATTACCGCACACCGATCGATCGTTCGGGCCCGTAAACTCGCCGAAGAAGCTGTAGTTCTCCGCCCTCATGAAGCAGCCGTCTAGGTATATCCTCCCACCGTTGACTGGGTAGCACTGAGGTAGGATGGTTCGGGCCTCGGCGTAGCACCCAAACGCAGTCGACTAGGGAAAGGTCGCCGTAGCATTGGGCCAGGCCGTAGTTGGTGTCTAGGCCCGAGCCCGTCTGGGCTATGCCGAAGCCCGAGGTTCGCATCTGCTCGCTTATGTTCTCCATGGTGTGGACGAAGTTGGGCACGTAGATTGTTCTGTTGTTCTCTAGCTGGGTCCCACAGATGAACTTCACGGTTTGAGCTCTTGGCTCTGCTAGGGAGGAATCTTGCAGGAGGAAGATGATGATCAGTGAGAGTGTTGCGGCGGCGATGGTTCTTACATGGTGGTGGCTGATGATGAGGTCTTCTTTCTCCATCGTATTATTCGTGCTAAGATGAGAATCAAGAAAGTTTCTTCTCCGCGCGAGAACGACGATGGGCAGCTGCTGAATACCAAGAACAAGGAAAGACGAGAAAGATCAGCTATACATCATATGTCAGATTTGCAGATGATGGTTTGAGATAGATTTCTGATGTAATAATCACAATCTTGTGGCGACTAGAAAAGTGGCACGTGAAGTGAAGCAGAGAAGAAAGAAAGAAGAAAAGGGTGTGAATTAATTTATGCTTTTATGAAGAAGAACGAATGGTAATCAAACGAACAACGAAAGCCTACTCGCATTAATTTCTTGAAGGAGACATATATATTAGACCCCACCTTCAACTACAATCATGAGCATAAAGACAATATGATTGAGAGACATAATAAGTTTGTTCGTCATGAACTGAGGCTTTCAGCAATTCAAGGTTGAAGTTCTTACCTTTTGTCTTGATAAAAACTGAAGAATCAAATCATTCTTTTTTTTTTTTTTTTCAGGGGAGGGCTGCTTATGCTTCTGCTTCTACTTTCAGATATAAATGTGAAATCGAGAGTAAGAAAAATCCGAAGGGTAGTACAAGAAATCAGATGTGTAATGATAATTGAGTTGAAGAATACTATAGTAAGGTGCCAAGTCTCCGTCAACCACCCAATAAGAAGACATGGAAAGAAAACGAAAGGGGTGAAAGTTAGTCAAAATTTGCACGTTCTATGAAAATCTGAGAGAAATTCTTCACATCTGTGAGATGATCTGGAAAGACTTTGAAACGCCATGCCTGCCGTTGATCAAGGGAAGCTTCTTTTCAAGCCGTGTGGTCCCTCTTTGTCGTCTGAACACAGTAAAGTTTTTTGACAAAAGTAACATTATATACTTCAATTATAGCTTGCGGGCATAAGTTTGTATCATTTCGATTGGTTTGATAATATTGTAATGCAGCTACTCGTCAATGGTGTTAGTTGGGTTTGGTCTGAAAATTCTGGCTTTATTAGGCTGCGCAGTTTCGGTTGACTTTGACGAGTCAACGTCTCTCAATCTTGTCTTCACTGTCTTTTATCAGTCTTTCTCTAGAGAGAAACTTAAATCTCATTTCAGCGAAATGAATGAAGGTATTATTACATCAGTGGATAGCTTTCTTTCTACATACAAATCACGGAAGAAATCAGGAATAATACAAAAAATTCTTTGTGCTAATAAAACAAGTCTCAGTTCAGCTCAGCCATTGTGATGGTATCTCACCCATGGAAGAGCTTGATCACACCACTTTTCTCAACGATTTTCAAGCAACGAACCTACAAAACATTCTCAAATTTGCCAAGTCTCAGATCTTATGCCAACTCAGCTGCCGAAAAATCACAGTTTAAAAAAAAAAAAACAAACATTTTTTAGCCGGATATATGAGATCTATATATATCATGGCCGTTAAGTTTTTTGAGGGATGAGAAATCAACTGATTTTTCGCTGTATTGTAACGGCTCGTCACGGATTTGGATCTTCGGGTCAAAAAATCAAATAGTACGCAATCGCAAGTAAAAATTTCCAAACATCCAATGGTGATTATGTTATTAAGAAAACCACAGTCTTCTACGTTTACCATGCTACGTATTATTATTACATGTAGTTATTATTACCAGGCGCAAGCAAAGGCAAGCCTTGTTCGTAGGGGGCCTAAAAACAATGTCAGCCAATCAAAAACCAAGTATAGAAACAAAGCAACAACACCTTCATCATACCATCCCCCACCACCGTCATTTCCTTTTTCCCACCTTAATAAGAAACAGCGTATTATCTCCGCCGTCGTCCGACGTATATCATCCGCGGCCGAGGAAAGGAAAGTAAAAAAAAAAAAGAATGGCCATAATCGGAGGAAGAAAAAATAATAACAATAATAATATCCTCAAGGCAACTTTCCTTTTGTTGCTCGTTGCCATATCAGCATCGTCGGGATTTGGCTTCCCCAACCCATTCGACGTCGTACACGGCGTGATATCGATACCTCGAAACATACTGAACCCTAACCCTAACCCTGGAAACATTTTCCCCCGACCTCCTCCGAGCTTCGGGGAGGGCGACGACGAATTCCCGAGGAACGACGACGACGGCTCGGAAAAAGGAATTACCGACGAGCCCCAACAACCGAGCCGCCAGTCGGGATTGGCGGAGCGATTCTATGAAAAGACGTGTCCGAGGGCGGAGCAAATCGCCAAGGAGGTCGCGGCCGAGATCTTCCACAGGGACCCGAGGCTCGCTCCGCCGCTCGTCCGCCTATTTTTCCACGACTGCTTCGTCACGGTACGTCACTGTACGACGCGAATGGAAACTAATATTTGGGGTTCACGCTGAATCACCAGTCCACCTAAATACTTAAACGTGAAATGCCCTTTCAAGTCGGTTTCGTTATTATCAAGCCCTAGAGGAAACTTAAACTCGAGGGAAAATTTTAGAGATAATCCTAATAAAAGCGCATGCGCATGCGTCCCACATCAGTTAACTGATAATTGATTCACTAACTTTATAAGTTAGATTGTCTACTTCACCTCTCACCAATTAGTTTTAAAGCCCATCTATCACCATTCACCAATTAGTTTTAGGATTATAATCCATCAAGATTATGCTACCATTTTGTTTCCTGTCGGTTTTTGTTCCTTGTGGATTTTTTTCTTTCCCGTGCCCCTCGTGGGGTATTGTTTCCTCCTTTCGAGGACTTGTTTCCGTTTGTCGCAATGCGACCAAATAGCTCTATTGCTTTAGCACGTTTGTACCACGTTGAGTGACAACTTCACGTAAAAACTCACGCAGGGCTGCGACGCGTCGATCCTCCTCGACACGACCCCGTCGGGCGAAGACGTCGAGAAGAAGGCCCCACACAACGGGCGCTTCGTGGGCGGGTTCGAAGTCCTCGACGCCATAAAATCCCGACTCGAAGAACAGTGCCCGGGAATCGTCTCGTGCGCCGACGCGCTCGCCCTGGCCAACCGCGAGGCCCTCGTCCTCACCGGCGTGCCCGAGTACGCCGTCGAGCTCGGGCGGAGGGACGGCCTCGCCTCGTCCGCAGCCAACGTCCCGGGCAACATTCCCCTGCCCGGCAGCCCGGCCGAGGACAACGTGCGCCTCTTCGAGAGTAAAGGGATGAGCCTCGAAGACCTCGTCGTCCTGACCGGGGCACACTCCATAGGCACCGCCCACTGCGCGGTGGTCGCCGGAAGGTTCCACGACGCCGAAAAGGCGAAGGGGATCGACGGCGGGTACTTAATAAAGATGAGGACTCTGACTAACTGCAAGGGGGACAATGAGACTCTGCCTATCGACCCCGTTTCGCAGCAGAGGATGGATTCGGGGATTTACAAGCAGCTTCTGGCGAGGCAGTCGCTGATTGAGGCCGATCAGAACCTCGCCGACGATCCGAGGGGGAACGTACTTATGAATGAGTTCGCCGGCGATCAGAAGGGGTGGCTGGAGAAGTTCGTTCAGTCGGTTACTAGGCTGGGGAGGGTCGGCGTGCTCACCGGCGAGGAGGGAGAGGTGAGGAGGCAGTGTAGGGCTGTTAATTGAGAGGGGAAGCCATGGATGGTTCTGTTCTGCTTATGTAATCGGGGAAAATTTGAGGGAAATCGTCGTAATTTATGTCCGCACTGTGTAATCAATAATTGATTTTGATTGTCACTGTGCAATTAATTATAGATGGGTGAAGTAAAAGGGAAAGCGAAAAGAAAAATCTATTCTTTTGTGTCCACACAATGTTGGACATTAAAGTCCAAAAGAGAGCAGACAGCAACAAAATTTTAAGACCAAGGACTTGCATCTCTATGGCTTGGACCACGCTTCTCTAAAAATCAGAACTTTATCCTAAAATCGAAGGCCCAAAATATTTCTCAGTAAATCCACTGAGCACTTGCTCGCTTCAGTGGTGGTGGTGTCGCCTAGGGGTGTAAATGAGCCGAGCTCGAGCCGAGCTCGGCTCATTTTCTGGGCTCGAGCTCGAGCTCGAGCCCATACATCTAAGCTCGAGCTCGAGCTCGTCGAGCTTTCCAGCTCATGGCTCGAGCTCGAGCTCGTCACCTCTTAATGAGCTCGAACTCGAGCTCGAGCTCGTGAAGTTCGTCGAGCTCGAGTTCGAGCTCGAGCTTTTACAAAAAAAAATAGAAAATTAATAATAATTACTAAATTGTTAAAACTCAAGGACATTGCAGATCTGAGAACCTCGGTACAGAATATTTTGCAACTTAAAGAAATAGAGGTAAAACAAATCAATTGAACGATACAGAGTACCGTTTTCTTCTTGCGTCTTCATCCCAACAGTCGTTTGTATCCCCCGAAGCGAAATCAGCGACGAAACCATGGAAAAAGCCGCCCGCCTCCCTCACTCCGTCGACCTTAGCTACTGCACCAGCCTCGGCGCACCCGCCCTCCAATCGATCGGCCAGTAATACCTCACAGGAGTTTACAGATCTTGCTTAGAAACGATAAACAAGCAGATTTACATAATGATATTTCTTAAAGAAAACCCTGAACTGAAAGTTGAAGAACACGCTCAAGAGGAAACCCAAAATAGGAGAGAGAAAATAGATTATTATAATCAGTAGGGTTTTGAGCTTATGTAGATCGAGCGGGCTTAATTTGGGCTGAGCAAAGTGTATACGGCCCAAGAATGCGTTAATGGTCTTTTTCTTCTTTTAACATACATTAATATACAAATATAAAAATATAAAAAAATTTAAAAAAAATAAAAGAAAAGCTCGCGAGCCTGTTCGCGAGCTTTCGAGCCACAGTGTTTGGGCTCAAGCTCGAGCTCGACTTAAATGAGCTCGAGCTCGAGCTCAACATAAATGAGCCCGAGCTCATTTTTGTCGAGCTCGAGCCGAGCTTTTGTCGAGCCGGCTCGTCGAGCTCACGAGCCGACTCGGCTCATCTTTCACCCCTAGTGTCGCCTCACAATTGCAAGTCTTTCCACATTTCAACATTAGCATAAATGTGATCTCTTCAGGGTTGTAGGAATATTTTGAACATAAGACATAAATAGCATTTGTCCAGCTTGTGAAGTGAGATTGAAGAAGTCACGAGCTGAGGTAAAGAACTGAGAATATACCGTCTAATGCTGTTTTATGTGATTCGTTAACATTTAGATTCTGGGAAAGATCTCGTTTTTATTTGAGTATAATTGGTTCTTCACCTCAATATTGGCCTCTATGTAGGTGGGCTTTCGTGAAATCCCATTTTTTTTCCTTCCCCCGCTTACCACTACCCTGCAATTGACGTTTGTAATCTTGTAATAAGATCGCCTTGGGATTGACTTTTTGCATGCATGATGATTCTATCTTGGTTGAAATTCGTGCTCTGGGGTTGAAAAAGATGAGACCTTTTTGTGCATTTTAGTGAGAACTCATGAATTTGTATTTATGTGATGCAATGAAACCGTGTGCCCGCCTAAATATAGCTCCAGCTTCGAAAACTGCTTTGTCTTTGTTTATCAGTGAATCGTGTATATACAACTACAGTGTGTTGTTCTTTTGTTGACTTTCTTTTTTCCTCTATGGACTTGATAATATACCTATCAGACGCATTTTGTTTTTTGGTTCCTTACATGCTTCATATCCCCTCATTGTTACCTGTCTGATTTTGAAGGTTGTTTTTTGGTTCGAAAGTTTTCGTGAGTCTTGATTTCAAACTTACCATTTTTCCATAAAGTAGCTGAAAGTGATCTAAAGGACTCTAATCATATAGTGCCTCAAGATTATGTATTACAATGCGTATGCTTTGGTAATAGAGTGTCGAAGTTTCGCTTCTGTTGGTCACTGAGTGCATCGTTTTTACTGTCTGATAAATCATTACCGGCGAAGATCATAGGCTGTCTCATATCTTTGACCTCGCAGTTATTACCAAAGTGAGGAGGAAACGACACGCTTCATCATGTCAAAGCCACTAGACTATGAGAATCTGAACGCAAACGTGAAGAAATGCCAGTATGCTGTCAGAGGTGAGCTCTATCTCCGAGCTTCTGAGCTTCAGAAGGAAGGGAAAAAGGTGAAATTACATCATCTTTGTCGATTATCTACCTTCTAATGTAGGTTCATATGCTTATATAACAAGTATCCGATTGCAGATTATATTCACCAACGTTGGTAATCCACATGCTTTAGGACAGAAACCCCTGACCTTCCCTCGCCAGGTACCAAGTTTTTTCCTTACCCATCTATATTCAGTTCATTTTTTCTGCATTATTTTTCTTTTACTGTTCTCAGGTGGTTGCTCTATGCCAAGCTCCGTTCCTACTGGACGATCCTAATGTGGGACTTATGTTTCCAGCCGATGCAATTGCGAGAGCCAAACATTACCTCACGCTGACCTCTGGCGGTCTAGGTAACATATTTTGCAGACTTCTCTGTCTTGAAAAAGCGATCTTTTGTAATAATTTACATTTTCGGTATTTTTGCGTCAAAATTCGGCGAGCCACGATTTTTTGACATTGTTAGAAGCAGCAAAATCCATAATCACACGTTGTAACAGGGGCTTACAGCGATTCGCGCGGTATTCCTGGGGTAAGGAAAGAGGTTGCTGAATTTATTGCGAGGCGCGATGGATATCCTAGGTTGATATGATCGACTAATTAATCATCCTTAACGACGATCAAACACGTCGAACTCTAATCCTGATCGATTGATGTGCTAATTTCAGCGACCCTGAGCTCATATTTCTTACGGATGGGGCCAGCAAAGGTGTGATGCAGATCTTAAACGCCATTATTAGTGGCCCAAGTGATGGGGTATAGTGCTCTGAAACCTCTTATCTCCTTCCTATTTGTGCCATCAATAATGTCTTCGCATTGCAGTAGTTGATACTTTTTTTTTGTTATATTTCTTTTCTTTTAAGCAGATACTTGTCCCCGTCCCACAGTATCCACTCTATTCTGCGACCATATCTTTACTAGGAGGCTCCTTGGTTCCCTACTACCTTGAAGAAACTGCTAATTGGGGTCTTGATGTTGTCAACCTTCGCCAATCCGTTGCTAATGCTCGTTCTCAAGGAATCACCGTAGGAATTTAGTTTTGAAGTTCACTTGAGTTACGTTCTTGGGTGCTTATGATTTATTCACGTCCTTTTTTTGATAAAAAAAAAAGGTTCGAGCTATGGTGATAATAAACCCAGGGAACCCCACCGGGCAGTGCCTTAGCGAAGCAAACCTTAAAGAAGTGCTCAAGTTCTGCTACCAAAACAACTTGGCTTTGCTCGGCGACGAAGTCTATCAGCAGAATATATATCAAGACGAGCGCCCTTTTATAAGCGCAAGGAAGGTGCATACCGAGATAATGCTCGTTTCTACATATATATTTTCAGTTTTATTAATAATAATTGCATAACACCGTAAAGGTTTTGATGGACATGGGACCGCCCATAAGCAAAGAACTGCAGCTCATCTCATTCCACACCGTCTCCAAAGGGTATTGGGGCGAATGTGGGCAGCGCGGCGGTTACTTTGAGATGACTAATCTTTCTCCAAGAGTATGTTTTTTCTTTTTCAAATTATGCCATAGCATTAGCGTAGCTCTTCGTATTGTAATGCCTATCATCTGTTTCAGTCCGTCGAGGAGATATACAAGGTTGCTTCCATAGCGCTGAGCCCAAATGTCCCTGCCCAAATCTTTGTAAGATGTACTCTTGTTTCAAAACTGTATGATGATTTTCGAAATCGAACTTACCTTTAACTTGTCTGTGTCCATTACTGCAGATGGGCCTTATGGTCAACCCTCCTAAGCCTGGGGACATATCGTATGACCAATTTGTTAGGGAGAGGTTCGTAATACTTCAATAGCATTTCGATACTAAGCGTTTCCCTTTTGCTTACTTATTATGTTTCTGTTTTTCGCAGCAAAGGAATCCTCGAATCGCTGAGGAGGAGAGCGCATATAATGACCGATGGATTCAATAGCTGTAGAAACGTTGTCTGCAATTTCACTGAAGGTATAATACCTGGGATTCAAGAATTGATGAACTCAAGCGCGTAGTAAATTTTCAGAATAAAAATCACATCCTTTTTTTTTTGGGGCAGGTGCAATGTACTCATTCCCGCAAATACGCTTACCTCCCAAAGCCATCGAGGTTGCAAGAAAGGCTGGGAAAGAGCCCGACGTCTACTACTGCCTCAAGCTTCTAGAAGCAACGGGCATTTCTACCGTCCCAGGTTCTGGCTTTGGTCAGAAGGAAGGGTGAGTGATCATTCTACGTAAATTCTGTTTTTTCGTCGTAAGTTAATGAGAGTTTGATCGTAATATATTCCTACACGCAGAGTGTTCCATCTGAGAACAACCATATTACCAGCTGAGGAAGACATGCCTGCGATCATGAACAGTTTCAAGAAGTTCAACGACGAATTCATGGAGCAGTATGAAGATCACAAGGGATATTCAAGAATGTAATAAAACATCAGCTTCCGTGGTGTATTGCTTGGTGACGAAAAAGTATCTATTTATCTGTAAATTTGCTAAAAAAAAACACAATACTCTTCGACTCTATTTATGACTTTCTGTCTAATGCTGCTTTGTTGGTACTAATGTCAAGACTTTCTACAGCGATTTAATGCTTTGCAGTTGTCTTGAGAATGTATGCATCTTTCTTTACATAGTTTAACCGAAAAAGGTTTCATGCTCTTCGTTTAATCCCAAAAGTACTCAAAGGAAGAATCAAGGTTAAATATAATCCCAAACATGGAGTAGTGATATTTTCTTATGCAAGGTGCTCTTTGTGATTTATTTTTAAAAAATTGTTATTTTGGCTTAGTATAAAGTGCAAATTAAGTTTCAGGCCCAAAAAAATGTTTTAAGTTAGGATTCAGGACCATGTGGGAAATTTTTTTGGGTTCAGGACCTGATTTGGACGAAATTAGAGATAAGGACCTGGTGTTATCCAGTGTATATGAACTGGTATGGGATGATGGTTTTGTGTTATCTCAGAACACAGAAGCTGTGCCGCAAAACGATGAAGTGGTAATGCGAAACAATTAAGTGGTACCGCAGAACCATGAATTGGTACTACAGACCCACAAAGTGTTAGTGTTACTACAAGTCCATGAAGTGCTACTGAAAAACACTTAAGTGCATCGGGTCCTTAACCCTGAACATTTTCTAACAAGGTCCTGAACTCCAAATGAAACTTATTTTTGGTTCATACCTTTAACTGTCCCTAGTATAAAAGCACTTAATAATGGGTCATAATGGGTCATAAGTGGGCTTTATAAGTTAATATGGCCCAATAAAGAAGGCTTTCGTAAATATGTAACTGATTACTGATTTATAACCGATTATATATATACCCATAAATCCCTCGCTCGCTCTCCAAGTAAACACTAAACTCTCTTCAATGTCGTCGGCGGCAAAACGAGCTGTCGTCCTCGGCGGCAAGGGCTCGTCGCTCACATCTGCGGCTGTTTTCCACGCGGCGAACGATTTAGCTAGAATTTCCATCGATTCTTCGGCACTGTCTCGCCGGTCTGCTTCCAACGCCTCAAGTACCAATGCGATTCAACCATCGTTCTCGATCCCTGATTACTTGAATGCCGACGAAGTCAAGGCTTCCGTGATCCTCGTCATTAAAGAACTACTCATTTCCTCGTCGTCGTCTTCATCGATTGCTCAGCTCCTGAAAGCACTTGAAAGCGAGACCGTAGCTTATTGTTTCACCCTAAACGACGTCTCGGCGAACGATACTAGGGTTGTTGATTTTTGTTCTGCGGCAGTCTATGGTATAGCTGCGGTAGTTGATTACAAGTGTTCTGGCCTGGCGAGCATCGTCGATGCAGTCGCGGCTATTTCCTGTGAGGCGATTAGAGCTGACTCGGCGGTGTTTGATCTGATGGATTCCGGTGATGGATCGTGTTCCAAGGACGCCGTTGCTGTGGCTTCGGATTTTAAGGTGCTTCTCAATGGTTCGAAGCTGGCTGGGGGTAAAAAGGATGGTTCTGATCCTTCCATAGCTGAGATTCCGTCAACGCACGGATCTTTACGGGTGGCTTCACGGTCAGTGCATTCAAACTGCCGGGTCGGGTTGAATTCGGGATTTCTACCTGGGTCAGTGAAGGATGTTTCCAGTGCCTTGTCAATTTTGGTTCTTCCCCTGTTTTATACTGGGGAGAACTGTGCTCGTCGTGTTGAGTTGATTCTCAATAGCATGGTAGATGGGGATTTGCGTCGCTATTTGACTGAGAAGACACAAATTGTTGAGTTGTGCAGCGGCAGTGCATTGGAAGATCAGTTGGAATCGTATCAGATTGCATGTAGGAAGAAAGATTTTATTTTACCGGCCCATCGTGTGTACGAATTGTTGGATTTGGTGTGGAAGATTGTTTGTTGGGAGGGGGTACTTGCATTCTTGTCCCTCGAAGGGAATGAGTTATTTGGTGGAGTCACTGACGGAAGTATTGGGAACGTACCTGAGGCGCCAAGTGTGGGTGGTGGTAAAAAGGAGAAGAAGGGTGGTGATAAGAAAAAGAAGGTGGTATTGGGTAAAGGAACTAGTGCTTTGATGCAGTTTATCAGGGAGAAGTTGCTGGGTGGAGCGATGAAAGTTGAACTGGATAACTTCATTCAGGACTACTTGTCTTTGTTGGACCCAAGGGGGTTGTTTTTTGAGGAACTCTTGAGCAAATTAAGAGAGATCGTGGAAAGCAATGAAAGTCGTAGGCTTCCAAAGCTTCCGAAGGTATAGGAGTTGTACTAATTAGTTATCCTGTTTATTTTGTTATCCTAATTTATTTAGTATGAAAAACCTAATCTATACTAAGTAGATGATTGTAAATTTTTGGTCTGTCCAGGGTACCCGGGATTTTGCGAAAGAGAAGATGGCTGTCAGAGACAATGCATTTGGCATCATAGTTAAGGTTTTCAAAAAGCATGGTGCCATGGCTCTAGATACCCCTGTCTTTGAAATGAGAGAAACTCTCATGGGGAAGTACGGAGAAGACTCAAAATTAATATATGATCTTGCTGATCAGGTATCTCTATGATTCCAAATTCTCTAATAATGTAAGACTACTAAAAATCTGCTTTTTCCAAAACTTAATAAAATCATGATTTTCTTCATAAGTGGGCACACTTGCCGCAGTAGCAGGGATCAGGGGCATCATGATCGAAAGATCTGCCGGATAGTTTGCATAATAAACCAAATTAATCACACTTTATGAGACCGCACTTATCTTCTTTTTGTTTAACCTAATTGTTGCATATTTTCTTTTATCAGGGTGGAGAGCTATGCTCACTTCGTTATGATCTAACTGTTCCATTTGCTCGATATGTTGCTATGAATGGTTTGACGTCATTCAGACGATATCAGATAGCTAAAGTATATCGAAGAGACAATCCATCTAAAGGAAGATATCGTGAATTCTATCAATGCGACTTCGATATCGCTGGTCAATTTGAGAAAATGGGACCGGACTTTGAGGTCATTAAGATCTTAACTGAGTTGCTTAACATGCTAGATATTGGAGATTATGAGGTAAAACTCCATTTATTGTTTCCTTCAAGTTATAGTTGTTGGTGGCTTAAATGGCATTAGTTGTGACATTTTCATGTCATTGCTTAAACCCCCTTATTTCCTTGTTTATTTTTTTGTTACTTTGCTAACTATTTTTATTTCCTATACATGCTTATTTTTTTTCTTCTAGAAGTTCCTGGAGGAGTTATAACTACCCTATCTGTCACTTATAACTTTTCAGGTGAAGCTGAACCATCGGAAGTTGCTTGATGGTATGTTGGCTATTTGTGGAGTGCCCCAAGAAAAATTTAGAACTATTTGCTCAAGCATCGATAAGTTAGACAAACAATCATTCGAGCAAGTCAAAAAAGAAATGGTGAGCCCTAGGATATTTTGCCTGGCATTGTTACGGGGTTCTATGGAAGTTTCGGAATCTTTCGTAGATTGCTAGAAAATTTAATTTTTCTGGAATTGACCTTTCCATGGCCCATGTTATTCTAATTTTCATTTGTTTCCACCTCTCTAGGTGGAAGAAAAAGGCTTGTCCGAGGAGACTGCAAATAAAATTGGGACTTTCGTTAATCTCAGAGGATCTCCTGTGGAGCTGCTGTCTAAGCTCAAGCAAGAAGGCAGCGAATTCTTAACGAATAGTGAATCCGAGCTCGCATTGAATGAGTTGGAAATTTTATTTGAAGCCCTTCAAAAGTCCAACTGTGTTGACAAAGTAGTTTTTGACTTGAGCCTTGCGAGAGGCCTCGACTACTATACTGGTGTCATCTTCGAAGCTGTTTTTAAAGGGGCCACGCAGGTAATAATCTCTATTTTCAGTTTGACAGAGAATGCTAAGAAATCTATCTTTTCATATTTTCTTGTAATATGCAGGTTGGCTCAATTGCAGCTGGTGGAAGATACGATAACCTCATAGGAATGTTCGGCACAAAGCAGGTTCCAGCCGTTGGAATCAGCTTAGGTATAGAAAGAGTATTCGCTATAATGGAGCAGCTCCAAAAAGACAAAAATCAGGTGCTCTCTTAATTCACAATCTAATTAAGTTTCTGAAAAAACTCTTAAGCGATTCGTCACATCCTTGTGAAGTTTGGCATGACATTTACAATTCTCCCCATAAAAGGAAATACGAGCAACAGAAACTCAAGTCCTAGTGAGCGTTCTTGGCGAAAAACTGTCAGTTGGTGCTGAAATTGTAAGCGAGCTATGGGACGCTGGCATCGAAGCTGAGTTTATGGTGAATAAGAGAGTAGGCAAGCACATCGACCGCGCCTTAGAGTCGAAAATCCCGTACATGGCGATCGTTGGCGACCAAGAACTCAGCAAAGGAGTCGTAAAGCTCAAAGATCTCAACGCCAGCACCCAAGGTGAGGTTTCTAGGAACGAACTCGTGGATCAGATAAAAAAACGGTTGAACAGGTCGTAATCTTTTGCTATTTTTTCCTGACCTTGTTGCGTATTTTATGATGTATAGAAACATTTTACTTCCTTGGCCGCATCGTAATAGAACGATTCCTTGCATCATGAATACAATCTTGAGCTTTCTATTTAATTTTCTTCACATGATATTTATCAGTAGGATTCACTATCTGTACTATATAGACTATGCTAGCTTGAAACATCAATTTAGTTAACATCAGATCAACAGAAGATCAAAACGAAAATACAGCTCTCGACCCCACCGACGTAGCTGAGCCAGGCTCGTCGTCCCTATCGACAAGTACGAGAAAGTCGCTCCTCTCATTTGGGCAAAACAGCAAATAAACGACGACACAAAATGCAGTTTCTGCCGAAAGCTCGAGCGCGATAGTATAACACAAGAACGCGTGACTCATCAGGCTCCTAAGCGCGAAAACGCCCAACCTCGTGAATACCACGTAAGAAGCGAGGGCAAACTCGTAATTTCCATAAACCCTCATCTCCGCCAATCTCCGAGCTTCCTTCCCCTCCGTCTTCGAGTTCGAGCGCAAGCCGCCGACGGACTCATAGACCGGCGAAATCATGGCGGCGCACGACACGAAATCAGCCGCGTAGAACGCAACGGTCCAGTGACCGTAGTACTTGTCCCACGGGCCCACCGAGTTTATGGTCAGAAAGCAGATATTCGCAAGGATTTTGCTAAGCACTGCAAATCCCACGAGATATTTCTGACATTCCGTTAGGCACGGCCTAAGAAAGGGCCAGCCCGAACTGATCAGCACGACGACGGTCGCGAACAGCACGGCCCATGCAGAGCGAGCCGCGAGCCACGTCGTCTTCCAGCCTCGGGCGGAGCCTACGAGCCCGACGGCTCGGTGGGTCTGAGCCCGAAAAAGGAGCTCCAAGAATCTGAATAAGAGGAGGGCCGCCATTAGCAGGTGGATTCTGTGTATGAGGAACCTGTGCTCGACGCACGCCTTGGACCACAACAATAGAAAGAGAGAGAACACGAAGCAGAACGCTAAGAGGATCGGCCCGAGGCCCGCGAGACGGGCGTCGGCGTAGTCCCGTCCCCCGTCGGGACTTACGTTGTACGTCTCGAGCTTCAAGCTGAAAGAAACCGAGGCGTTGTTTAAGCAGCTCGCGAAGAACACGTAGTACAGGTCGGGGATTGTGATGGGGACGGTTTTTATTCTGCTTTTTTCGTTTACGAGGTTTGCTATTGGGAAGACGAAGGGTTTGCCGACGATGCAATAGGAACGACGGTCGGCGGCGTGGGCCGTTATGGCTCCTCGGGCCAGGCCCGGGGCGTAGAAGAAGCCCGTCAGGGAAGACACTACCTTGGGATCGATGGGGGCGGAGTCATCGTCGACGGTTGAGATTGATGCGGATGAGATGGAGATCGAAATGTATCCGCGGTCTGTGAAGCCAAAATCTTCGAGGACGATGAGGTGGCGTTGATCGGAGGATATTTGTACGGTTTGAATCTCAGATTGGGATGGATTGATGTTGAAGAAGAAAAGGAGGAAGATTATTAAGTGTGTGATCATTGTGATGATGAAGGAAAGATATGCAGAAGAAATCGTTGTTATGATTGTATTACACAGATGTTAAAAATAGAATCCTGAATATCATCTGTTAATCAAGTTAACATATGGATGTGTTTGGTAATGTTACAACTTACATATCAAGAAGTAAGTAAAAATAGATGTAATGAAAATAGTGAAGCTGATTATATGAAACAAAAAACATCCTACGAAGAGGGATGGGATGCAACAAAAAATAGTGAAGGTAGAGAGAGCTACCGACGTCAGTTCTAAAACTACAGATAGCCAATAATAGAAAGAACTCAGCAGCCAATCTGTTTGTTTCCTTAACTGAAACAGAACTGTCTTCCAAGCCTGAAGCCGCAAGCAATGACGCTCATTGTCAGAAAAGGCTAAACTAAAGCGGCCTATTTCAACATTCCGAGCAATCTCTTTTCCTAAAATAGCTACTTGATTGTTAAAGCTTGCAGCTTTTTCCCTTAATTTCCGCTGCAATAAGCCACTCGCAATGCAATATAAATACATGCATAATCTTCTTACAATCCGTAAATCAAGCAAATCATAACCTACATATCAGTACTAATACGTTGTTTCAAATATTTTTCAAGCATGGAGACTAAAAGGGCTCTCATCTTCTCCCTCCTTTTCTTGGCCGCCGCACTAATCCGCCTTGCGAACGGCATCGAATTCACAGGCGAAGACTTGTCTTCCGAAGAGAGCCTTAAAGCCTTATACGAACGATGGGGGGCCCACCACAAGGTTTCCCGAGAGCCTGCCGAGAAAGAAAAGCGCTTCAACGTCTTCAAAGCGAATGCCGAACACGTTCAAAAGGCGAACGGAATGGACAAGCCCTACAAGCTCAAGCTCAACAAGTTCGCGGACATGACCAACTTAGAGTTCAGAAACTTGTACGGCTCCAAGATAAAGCACCACAGAGCGTTCCGAGGCGCCAGAGCTTCCACGCCCTTCGCGTACGAAGACGCCGGGAATTTGCCCGACTCCGTCGACTGGAGGAAAAAAGGAGCCGTGACCGAAATCAAGAATCAAGGAGAGTGCGGTGAGTTGTAGTTATTTTTGTTGGGACGTTTTCGAAAATTGTTGTTGGGATTTGATTTCCTTGCTTTTTTTCTTTTAAATAGGCAGTTGCTGGGCGTTCTCTACCGTGGCGGGAGTCGAGGGGATCAATAAACTGAAAACAGGCGAATTAGTTTCTCTCTCCGAGCAAGAACTCGTCGACTGCGAAAAGGACAACCACGGCTGCGACGGAGGGCTCATGGAAAGCGCTTTCGAGTTCATCAAGAAAAAGGGCGGCCTTACGACGGAGAGAGCGTATCCTTACAAAGCCAAGGACGAAAAATGCGATTCGTCGAAGGTAAAATTAAACATTACAACAGCAACAAAAAATGTTCACTTAGGGTGCCTCTGAGGAATTCGATGCGGAAAATAAAAGAAAAGTGTGGTCATACGCATTGAATCATTGTACATTACGCTTCACGTGTCGTACCATTCCACTTTTCCTTTTCTTTTCCACGTTAGGATCCGTTTGGTTTATGGAAATAGGTACAGAAAAGAAAAAAAAAATGAAATCTCGTTTTCATGTTTGTATGATAGTAGAAGAAATAGGTAGAAAAAAGAAAATAAAGTTTAATTTTGCCGCCAAGGAAAATAAAAGAAAAACTTATTGAAACAATTTTCTATCTCGTTTTCTTTTCCACCCCTACTTTCCTGAAACCAACCAGAGTGGTAAAGGACTTACATCTCATCCCATAAAATTTTCTCTCCCATCTCTGAAAAGATGAACTCGCCCGTCGTGACGATCGACGGGCACGAGAACGTACCTGCGAACGACGAAAACGCGCTGATGAAGGCAGTGGCTAACCAGCCCGTCTCTGTAGCCATCGATGCGAGCGGCCAAGATATGCAGTTCTACTCCGAGGTAGTATGACTATGAAGCACTGTTTGGAGCTGATAGAATTCTTGCAAGAATCGAAAACGAACGTCGATTTTCACTGCAGGGAGTTTTCACGGGAGACTGCGGGACGGAATTAGACCACGGCGTGGCTGTCGTGGGCTACGGAAGCTCGAACGACGGGACGAAGTATTGGATAGTGAAGAACTCGTGGGGAACTGATTGGGGCGAAAAGGGATACTTTAGGCTGCAGAGGGACGTCGATGCGCAAGAAGGGCTTTGCGGGATAGCCATGGATGCTTCTTACCCAGTGAAGCTATCGTCTGATAACCCAAAACCTCCATTGAAGGACGAGCTCTGATCAAGATAATGGCGATGATCATCGGTTATTACATATTGGCTGGCTACTATATGCGTTAGATATGTTGTCGTAAGGTTTAATAATAATATACGTTTGGGTTTTAAGGCATGGTTCTTGGAGTTTGTTTGTACTATAAAGTTTGTATTTTTCAGACAAGATAAGATAATCAAAGGTGGGGTAAATAAACATGAGGTCTATATCTCACCATCACATAAACCTTCACGATAAGGAGAGAACAATCTAGATTCACTCTCTTTGCACATTTACCGTATTCAAAGCTACATTCAAAGCTCAGTGGTGCTTCATAAAGCCACGTTCTTGAATCTTGATCGTTATTACATCAGTCAAAGAAAGGCAAGACTCGAAGGAAAAAAAAAAACAACAATGGCCGCCACGATGACCACGGCCGTAGCTTTGCTCAACTCAAAGTGCTCCTCAATCAACCCTTCAAAGCCCACGAAGCGTCAAATCTCACTCGTCTCTACGCAAAATCTGCCCAAATCACTCACCAGCGGCCGCACCGCGCCACTCGCCGGAACCGCCGTAGCAGCTGCCGTATTCTCCGCACTCTCCACCGCCGACCCAGCCTTCGCCGCCCAGCAGCTGGCGGAGATAGCGGCGGAGGGCAGCGACAGCCGTGGGCTTGCCCTTCTGATTCCTCTTGTCCCTGCGATTCTATGGGTGCTGTACAACATTCTGCAGCCGGCGATTAATCTGATAAACAGAATGAGGAACTCCAAGGGCGTCGTCGTCGGCGTCGGGCTCGGTGGCCTGGCGGGTTCGGGCCTTCTTGGCCCGCACGAGGCTTTGGCCGAGGCGGCGGCGAGCGATAACAGGGGACAGCTCTTGCTGTTTGTCGTGGCGCCGGCGATCGTTTGGGTTCTGTACAATATCTTGCAGCCCGCTTTGAATCAGATTAATAGGATGAGATCAAAGTGATGATCAAAGAAAATATATATATATATATATATATATGTGTGTGTGTAATAAGAAACACTTGTGATTATTGCAGCTTGATGTGTTATGTTACGTTACGTTACTAATGGTATATTAGCTTCTTGTCTTGGTGTTCCTTTACTTTGCGATTATTTTCTGTTTGTTAAGTAATTAAAAATTTGCAAGAATTATACATACAGTAAATTTGATGGATGAATGTAGTTTGTGTACCGTACAATTTTTCTTATAAGTTTTTTTTTTTTTTCGGAGGAATTTTTTCTTATAAATTAGGTAAGATATTATCTATCGGTTGGCTTTTGTTTTGGGCCTAAAGTGAAGTCTATCCATTATTTTACCCCTAAACACGAGGGAACGGAAAAGACCTAATATTTCGTCTCATAAGTGGCACGTGTCAAATTAAGCCTCATAAATTTCGCTGATCCGCAAGAAATACCTAATCTCTCTTCACAATTTCCCTGACCGCCTCTTTTAAGCGTCGTTACGCCTCTTCCCCGTTCAATTCAGGCAAGCGAGACCTTGACTCCACGGGTCAAGCGCTTCAATATCTCTCTCTTACTTTAGATCGATTGCCGGCTTAAGAAGGTAAACTTAGGGTTGGGATTCTCAAGGGAGATCGGGGTCTGATTTTGGGGCGGATTGGTTGATTTATGGTTCCTGGTTGATTTTGGGATTTTGAGTTGTCTAGTCGGCTCGAATCCGTATATCCCAGTCTTAATTTTTGGAAACACCCTTAGGGTTGGTTGCTTCGTTTTTAGGTTTCCTTGTTGATTAGCTGTCTGATCATTCTTTGATTCTTTTTCGACGCGAGGGGATTTCTTAGTTAGTTTATTTTCTATATATTTTTTTTTCTGGGCAGAGAAAAACAGAAAATTTCAGTGAAATTTTTGGTGCGTCGTTTTAGCCTGTCATTGAAAATTGAGGGTTTTCTTGTTTGAGTCTTTTGGACCTTTTCTTTCCGTAGGTTAGTCTACCAAAAGTTTGAAAAGAACAAAAAAATTTGATTGGAAAAAAAAATCCTGTTTATTTTCGTGATTAGTAGATCTTCCAGATTGTGAATTAGCGTCTAAAGAGAGAGATTGGGGAGAGAAATACACGGATCTAGGGTTTGCTGTTGAGATATTGACATGGCCTTGAATTATTCGCATCGCCCCTTATTTCCATCTCATATATCTGAGGACAACTTGGTGTCCCCTATGAATATGAATGGATTTTTTGTTGAGGGTAGCCCCGAGAACTGTTGGGAAGTTTATGGCGGGTCATATCATATGAGTCAAGGTGAAACAGAGAGTTGGATTCTCAATTCTGTTTGGGATAGAGTCGAACGTCGTGGGTCGCCCGATTCGGCTTGTAAGGATATCGCTGATCTTTTGCCATCTGATCCATTCGGGATGAATAATCATATAACGACTACAGTGACAGCTATAACTGGATTATTTGGGGATTTTAATGGTGATTATGGACAGTATATCGGGAGCAGTGAAAATTGGAGCAGTCAAGATAGTGGTGGTTTATTTTTTCCCTTGAATTTGGTGTGGAATGATACTTCAGAGGCCCAACCAAAAGTGGATAATGGTATTATGTTACTCCCAAGATCTCATCCTTCTGAAAATTTGAATGCCTCAAGTAAGATGACCCAAGATGTGGAGAGAGATATTGAGGGTGCATTGGACTTCCATGACTTTAAGTTAGCACAAGCATGCAGTTTATGTGGTATTGTAGGATCAAACAATGAAGTTAGTAGCAGTTCTTCTTTCGTTCAAATGCAAACTAGAGAGGTGGATTGTGGTGCCAGCTCTGAAGTGGTGCCACACGAAGCTTTTAGTGTTGCCCTTAGATACGTAGGAGTGATGGAACTTTTGTCAATGGAAAAAGTTTGCAAGTCCTTGCGTTCCACCATTAGAAATGATCCATTGTTGTGGTATGGTATCCATATTGATCAGCCTCTTAATGAAAAGGTCACAGATGATGTGCTTTTTCAATTGGCTAGCCGGGCTCAAGGCGATCTTCAGTGCCTGAGCTTGGTGGAGTGTCTCAGAGTCACTGTTGATGGTCTGAGGCGTGTTTTGGAAGTTAATCCACGGTTTACAAAGGTCAGTGGCTTAAATTTTTCTGTGTCACTATCATGTATGCACTTGAGTTTGAACTCTATTGATCACTCTAGGGTGGTGAACGTAAAAGTTATATTACTGCATCATAATGCTCGCCTCATTCTAATGACATATTTGCTCGGGTTGTGCAGTTATGTGTACCTGGATGCACAAGGCTCAGCATCGAGGGGATTATCGACCTCATCAGAAGTCACAACTCCAGGGAGGACGTTCTTGGCATAAAGCTCGTCAGAATCGGCGGTCTAAATGTAGTGAAGCCCGAGCATCTCGAGGACCTAAAGTCAATCCTGGTCAGTGGCAAGTCAGATCCTCGTGGTCCCCACAGGCCACATTACTGCCAGTGGGGAAGCATCTACCTCCCATGCGACGACGAACGCGCCATAGATGTTGAGGAATGCCCGAGGTGTGATAAGATTAGGATGGTCTACGACTGTCCAGCCGAGAGCTGTAGGGCCAAAATAGGCCCTCCTTGCAGGGCTTGCAAGATGTGCATACCTCGCTGTGATAGGTGCGGGACGTGCATCGACGAGCGCGTTTTCGAAGAAACTTTCTGCTTGGATGTTCTGTGCTCGGATTGTTTCAAACAGCCGCCCGTGAGATATCACGTACACGACGAGGATGAGGAGGAGCGTGCTGGACTTCAAGGGAAGGTTAGTGCTGAAGATTAAGAGGCAAATTGATCTTCGATATGTGTTCGACATGCGTGCCATGTTCCACGATGCTGTGGTGTTTGTGGATTGGTATATCTGACGTTGCTTGCGAAAAAGAAAAACCAAAAAAAGAACTTGGAAATGAAAAGAAAAAGCCAAAAAAAATTGAAAAAGGAAAAATGTGAAAAAAAGGGAGGGTACGTGTCCTCAGCCGTGACAGGAGGAAGGTTGTGGGATGGTTTTGTTCATCCTTATATGATGGCAGGGGAGCATGGATTTCAGTTTGTTGTTTCAGGTCTATTGATATCTGAAGGATGATGATCTGATCTGAGAGCTGAAGCTTGGGTGATTACAGCAGTTGATTACTAATCCTATATATGCTTTTGCATTTGGTTATTTTATACTCTGAGTGACTCCATCCATATTGTGTCATGTTATGGGTACTTGTATCTTATTCCACAGTTCTATGTTCTCTTGTATACTCTTGTTCGTGCCAATAAAATTGCTCTGCTGTAATTGTTGCATCATACTCTTTATTTTAAGGAGCTAATGACCATTGTAGACTTATTATATAAGGCATGACCTATTGGCATATTGATTACTCGATGATTACATGGATTACGTGCTTAATTTAATCATTAGTCTTATGATTGCCTTTCCATGTAAATGTTGATAGAAAAAGATCTATATGTATGAGCAACACTTTAAAGTGTCTGAGAGACTAGAACTTGCGAAAGTACGAATACGAGAGAGAGATTGAGCAGAAGCTTCTGAGTTTTTGAGCTTCCACTTGCGATAATCTTCTGCCCACATGAGCGATTACTTGCGAATGCTGAATGTACTAAGTTATACCAATTCCACACATATATCTTGTCTTTGACGTGAGCAATACACGAGGAGGCAATGTCGATATTTTCGCGCACGTGAAGGGAAGGACGACTTCCGGGGGTCCTTTCGTAGCGAGCTGTGTTGTCAGCATGGTTGACGGGTTGCGCTGTGGCGGGCGTAAAATCGGCCGGAACGGCAATTTTTATAGGGTGGAAGGCGATTTTTTCGGGCGGCACGGCGATTTATCGCGAGGAACGGTGACTTATTGTGTGACACGCCGTCGGCTGATTGATGGTGTAGTTTTAGGTTGAGAAGACGATGCTACAGTAACTTAATTCATATTTTAAGTAGTGGGCTTCTATAACGGGCCTTTAATCAGATTAAAAAATTGTTTTAAAATATTAAGCCCATATGTGATTTCTAACTTATTTAATCTATTTTAATTAAAAATCTAAAATTTAATTATAAATACTATTTAATCGCAATAGGAAAAATGAATTTCACTTTTAGTTAACTAAAAAGTAACCATTTTTCCCATTGCCACATCATTAAATTATTATATCTTCCTAGATCAACAATTCAATATGTTATGAACTTATTATCTTATTGAATATTTTTTTTAATATCAATTTATTTTAATATATCAATTTTTTTAAATAAAAATAGCGGAATGTCCGTTACCGTTCCGCGATAATGCAATGGAACTGGAACGCTTGTGTCCGTGCCGTCGTCCGTTCCCGTTCTGGCTAACCATGGTTGTCAGAAATTGGAGATTCTCAGGAACGACGTGTGTTAACCTAGTTGTGTTTAGTATTCGACTTGTTTCGATTGTGTATTGATGAAATTAATCAGTGTTGTAACCAGCTACGGTGATATTATAGTGATTGATTAAACTCTTGAGGAGCAAACTTCAAGGAGAGGAGTAAACCCCAGTAGGGGATATAACCTCTACAAAATATATGTCTCGCATCTACTTTCAGTACTTCACATTTTCCTGTGAGACAGGACCAATGCAGACCCGGCGTACCTAGAAGATAACATACAAGTAGACATTTCTAGGATACCACATCTAAATGATTCTTAGGAAGAATTAAATTTGGATAGGCCTAATTCACCCATTTTAGGCATATTTTTATCTTCGGAAGGATATATTATTTTTACACATCCAACAAAAAAATAATCGTACTTTACAATAATTATACGATACAGTTGAGCTTCGTGATTAGGAGAGTGGACAAACGATTCTGGCGGTAATCAAAATGAAAGCATGTTCTGTTGATGACCATCGTCGTGGAAACATGAAATGGAAAATACAACACCGAGTGCAAAAATAGGGAGAGAATTCACGACTGGGTTGATATGTTTATTATAGTACATGTTTGAGATGTTAATTTTATTTAGGGGCATTTTCATTTCAGACCCCGTCATAATTTCATTTATGATTCATGCCCTTTTGGCAAAAAAATGAGTTTTAAGGACCTATTTTCTGCAGTACCACTTCATTGCTCTTTCATACTAGTATATTCAAATTCTGTAACACAAAACCATAATTCGGTACCAGTTTATGATCATCAGATACCAGTTTATTTTCTGCAGTACCACTTCATTGATCTGACATACCAATATGTTGAAATTTATAACACAAAACGATCATTCTATATCAGTTCATATATCTTTTATACCACTTTTTTACACCACACAAAATAGGTTCTTTAACCTAAAAAATTCTCAAACAGGGTCTGAATTCGAAATCAAGCTCTTAATGGGACCTGACTTCGAATTTACCCTTTTATTTATATGCTTGTTGATATTCAAACTGAGAGCATGTTTTCAAGCAAACCCAACACTTCGGAGTCTTGATAGATACATCACAAACAAATACAAGCAAGATAAAAACGCAAACGCAAACGCAGACGCACACACACACATCGGCAAGCACACATACAATACATTATACAAATGCATAAACACACCGACGACACATACATATAGGTGGCGACACACACGCAAGCATGGAGAAACAACTTACAACTAAACAAGCCCAAAGTTGTAAGTTTTTGACGGGTTGCAATTGAAGTTGTTGTCACCACCAAAGCCACACTTAGTTCGGTAACGCGGATAGTCAAAATGATTGAATCTCACCTCCTCGATCATCTTCAAGCCGTGCGATGAAGCAATCGACACAATGTTCCATTCTCTGTGGAACGCATTGGTTTTGTGTGTCACGTGAATTTCCCCGTCTTCGCTTATCATCTCCTTTGCGTTCTTCAGAAACAAGCTGATTAGTCCTCTGTGTAGGCTGCGATAGACAAAATATATATATACGTGGAGTGAGAGAGAGCCATCCATCCATCCGTATTGGTAAGTAAAACTAGCATGTTACGAATTGAAAAAGTTATGACGACCTAAGTTGGGATTCACGGGGCATGTTCTTGAAAAACCCAGCAAAGGGGAAGTTGTAAACTATGCGATCGAACGTAAAATGGCCGAGAAATGCATGATCTGCCATTTTTGTTGCGTCGATCTCATGCATGACTATGGAACCTCTGCTCCTTAGTTCGGCAATGTTCAACATGGCCTTGGCATAGTTGTTCTTCAAGAAATCTGAGACTCACCCATCATATATATGTTTATATACGTATAAGCGATAATGTGAAACAACAGAACATATATGTATATATGTTTATAATACCTTCAGAATCAAGAGAAGTTGCTATCAAATACGGAGCGAAACCAAAAGCCACGGCCAAACAAGAAGAGAAGGAGAAATCTCCTTCCCCAACAAGCAACAGCAACTGACGGTTACTATAATGCTTGATCCATCTCTCTTCCTTAATTATTATTACATCTTGACGATGATGATGATGGTGGTGGTGGTGAGTATTATTAGCTGTGGAACTGATCTCTAACATGGCATTCTTGATCGCCTCGATATCGTCCACTTCTTCAGCATCCACAGTTGTAAATTCTTCGACAGAATAATCAACAAAGTACTCGTTATCTTCATCGTTGGCGCTCGTGCAATCGAGTGAATATCCTAACTCGGGTATGGTTACTACCACGTGCTTTGGGCGTTCAGCGGCTGCACAGACATCGCTTTCTCGATCATTTGTGGGACTTTTGTACGATAAAATGGACCTGACTTTGTTGAAAAAGCCTTTCACATTGCGTATCAACTTGAAAAGGGATAGAAAAATTTTTCGAATCCATTCTTTAATTTCCATTTCTAAGGATCGCTGTTCAGATTCATCACAGATGAAGGGTTAAGCTTCAGGCCTGCATAGAACAATCAATGCACTCTATTAAGTAGTTGTTTACAGTATCAATTAGCAGGTTTCTTAAATAACTTTGTGAAGGGGCGCTAATAAAGGGCATCTTCCCAACCAAGTGTTTCTTTTTGAGGTAAACGCCATAAAATAATTCGCTCATAGTATAGAGACGAATCTCAGACATAGTCTTAGGCATTTAATATTTACACCTTCTCGGATTCAGAAGATACAAACATCAAACTGGTGATCAAGCTGATATCGAATATCCATAATCACAGCAAAAGGGCGATCATCAATATAGTTAGTTAGATTAGATGTATTCAAACATTATATAGAATTTACCTTCCTACGAGTTCTGAGGAGAAACTCCAAGCACCATTGCAAAGCAATAAATGAAGAGAGATGAGAATTGATTATCAACAGGTAAAGCTAGCTCATCGACTTTTACTTTACCAAGTCGTCCTATATTCATACTTTGGTCGTAAAAAAGCTAGTATAACTTTATAGCCTTATACACTACTGTGTAGACAGAGCCTATGAGAAGACAAATAGGGTGACAATAACTAGAGTAGAAACTTAGCCATAAAAATGATATATTCTTGGGTATATTTGAATTTAGCCCCCTAAAAAGTTTAATTTAAAAATTCAGGCACTGTCAGAAAAAGCTTTAGTTTAAAGGATCCAATTTCTGTAAAATTTAGAGATAAGGACCTAACTTAAAAAACTGGTGATATAAACTGGTATAGGATGATCGTTTTGTTTACAAACTTTCAAACTATTGTTATTTCAGAACGATGAAGTGGTACAGCAGAAATGAACTGGTATCGGATGATGACTTTCTGTGTTACAAAATTTCAATATATTATTATTTCAGAACAATGAAGTGGTACTGCAGAATCGGGTCCTTAAAATTAATTTTTTTTTCTAACAGGATCTGAAATCCTTAATGAAACTTTTGACGGAGCCTGAAATGAAAAGTCCCCATCAATAAGCCATGAGAGGACATATGTTTTCTATTTAGGGTATATTAAAATCAAGCCCCAAAATTGATTAAAAATAGTTTTCAGGATCATTAAGAAAAAAAACATTTAGTTTAAAGGATCCCATTTTTCGTAAAAATTAAAGATAAGGACCTAAATTACGCAAGTGTTATAAAGTGTATATGAACTGTTATCGGATGATCATTTTCTGTTATTTTCATAACAATGAACTGTTACTGCAGAACAATAAATTGTTACTGCAAACAATACATTGTTACTAATAATCAGATCCTTAAAACTAATTTTTTTCTGACAGGGCTTAAAGTAAAATTCAGACCCTGACAGGGGACTGGACGAAAATTTCCCCTTCTATTTATTGGCCCGCTTACCTCACCTCACCTCACGATTGATGGCGTCAGCTTGGGTTGGGCTTCTTTTCATTTTTATTTGTTATTTTCCAGAAAAAACTTGCAAACTAAGCATGCTTTTTAACTTATTTCCAAACGTTTGTTGAAGATCCACTTGGGGAGGCTATCTTATTTTTTCTAATTATTTTTTGTTAACTTTCTTTTTCTTTGCGGAAATTCAATTTTAATTCCATTCGAATTCAAAATTCTAGTCCCCATCTATGAAATAATTATGCGTTTAAATTAATATCTCAAACAATAAAAGGACCAAAATAACATTTCCTCACAACAAATCTAAATATTATACCAATTGTTGTCGCTATTATACCGACTGTTATCAACATTATACCAACAAATGATGCTATTATAATTTTACTACAGATAAAATTGGACATTATATCAACTGTTGTCATTATTATACCAACAAAATTGAATATTATACCAAGTGTTGCCGTTATTATACCAACAAAACTGAATTCTATTTGTATAATAACGAAAATAGTTGGTATAGTGTTCAATTTTATTTCTATAAAATCATAATAAAGTTATTTGTTGGTATGATAGTGATACAGTTGGTATAATAGCGAAAACATTTAAATAATGTCCCTATTATTTCTATAAAATTGCAGTAACGTATCTGTTGATAGATAGCGACAACAATGGTATTATGTCCAGTTTCGTTGGTATTAATTTGCAATAACATTATTTAATGGTATAATAGCTGATACAATCAATAAAATTTCTAAGTTTCTGATAGAATATATATTTTGTTGGTATAATAACGAGTTTTTTGTTGGTATAATCCATGCAATTATATTTTTTTTAGTTTCGAACATCTATCACAAGGTTATTTTCGTTGTTTCGACGCCAAAAAAGTACTGAACATGAATAAATTCACAAAAAGGTATAAAAAAGAAAGTAATAATTCAAGGGTATTAAGATGAGTTTTAAAATCTGAAGGGTACTGAAAGGGAATTTTCTCTCTTTTATGGGAAACGTGGCTTCAACACCTATCGACATAAAACTAGAACTATCAATTAGGCCGTGGTGCGCCCTGGCCCGTCAAAAGGGTGAGGCGAGCTGTGATTGGGCCAGCCCGTGCCGCCCGCTAACTAATGTAATTATATAACTTGAAAAGTTTTTTTTCTCTACGGCACCCATTAGAGAATAATCCACGGGACATAATTTGTATTAGAACTTTACCTGGCTTTATATCTTTAAATAATAAAATAAAAAAACCTGCAATGCACTAAATAAGAACACTTTTTTTAAGGGAGAACTTTAGTTAAATCCCTATCAGCATAACTATCTATCACTTAACTCCTTATCTCAGAAAATTTATCAGTTAAGGACCAATTAGAAACTTAAATTTCACATAAGGACCAATTGGACGAAACTAACCCTCAAGACTTATAATATTACGATTTTTACCATGCTTTTTAATTTAAATAATAAAAACAAGAAAGGAAAAAGAAAATCATGACCGAAAGAATAGACCCAAATATCCATCACCAAATCCTTCAACGATTCTCCAAAATCGAACGCCCAAATCAAATACCCACGATAAATCTTCACCTTCAATGAATGATTTATTACCTTCTCTCTCTTTTAATCCCGGTATGTGATATTTTCGAATCGAATCTCTGTTCCATATCGTCCGAACCGAATCGTCTGACCCAAATCTGTAATTTTATTTTGTGTTACTTTTGATTACTTACTCGGTTAGGATTATTAGGTCTTGATTTGAGCTATTTGGTCACAATTATTGGGTTTTATGCTTAATCTAAGGCTAATATGGTTATTAAACATGGGTATTTTAGTTTCATTTCTTGTGGTTCTATAAGTTTCTAATTAGGAATTACTAATCTGAGCTTCGCTATGTGTTTATTTTTGGTACAGGTCGGTCGCATATTTTAGTACACTATATGTTTTATAATGGTACAGTATGTTGCCTTGGATTGGTACTGCGTATTCCAACTTAATGATACTACCAATCATCGTTTTCAGTTTATGCAGGAATTACATGCGATGAGTTTCTGTTATGCCCGTGATGAGTTGTGGAGGGGCGTATAGTGGTAAGGCACGAAAGGTTATCCGTATGCTTTATAGAATAAGATAGGAGATGTTATGTTGGAGGTTACTTATTTATTTTAAAACTACATTTAGTTGTTGGTTGGTGGATGTTGTGTAAGTACTAACTTGTCATTTACACGATAATGTTTGCCGAATTTTTTGAGCTTGATAAATGAGGTACGGGATAATATAATCATTATGTTGCTTGTTCCATTCTTTGTCCAGATATTGTATATAGGTTATTTCATATTTTTTGTTCTTATATTGCATATATGTTGATTCAGTTGTTGACAATTTTGTTTTGAGTATGTGTTTGTTGTGGTGTAATGTTGGATGTATTGACAACAGATAGTGTTTTGCCTAAAATTTTGTTATTCGCTGGTATTTTGGGTACACTAATAATGCTAAACAAGGTACGGTAATCGTATCTATAAGGTACAATAAAGATAAACACCAACTAAATGGTACACCAAACACGTTAAAATGGTAAGATATATTAATATCTGAACAAAATGTTATCAAAAATACAAAAAACTCAGCATTTTCGATATTTGACATTTAGCGGTATTATGGAACATATTTTATACAGAAAGTATGTGACATGCGCTGACAGTTCTAACGCAGAAAAAGACGGAATAAACTTGGAACGATTTCAGTACTTATCTGGGTACAATAAACTACATATCTGTGGTACAATATATCCCTACTTTAAGTATAATCACACGCTTTTCAATTGTACGATATCTACACTATATTTGGAACAACTTATCAGGATATGAGTTTTTCATCGGCATTCAATTATATTTGCTATCTTTATGGATGCTGAGTTGCAAGTGCTTTTGTACGTGATTGTGATGCATTTCAACATGCCTGTCATGTGTATGTACCAAGATGAGTATCGATATGTTACCAAGTTTAACATCGTTAGTGTACCAAATTATACTACGATAATGTACAATATTTAGTACTGACATGATACCACATTGATAAAATAAAAAATAGACTAGTATATGTACCCAATATAGCGTTTACACCGTACCTTTATACAATTATTGACCGTATCTAAAATCATGTACTTACTGTACCTAATTCGTATCGAAATTGTACCATAATTTATCGGTCCAATGACGTCCATTTTAATACATCAACTAACAAATTAGTGCATACAAATAATAAATAAAACAAAAATAATGCAAAAGCATGTACTTTAGGGTGATCGTTCTCATTTAAACAAACAAAATACTCTATCGTGTACTAAATTGTAACAACATTGGTCATCTTTTTCTAATGATACATTGGACTTCTAACATTAACTACATGAGTAGAGATGTTACAATATCAAACTTGATACGAGGTTAACGATATAACTTATATGCATATAATTTCTAAAAAAATAAATTTTAATTGGATCCAAAATAGGGTAAACAAATATATTGTACCACATGTAGTGAAATTAGAGTACCTAAAATTGGCATGAAATCGTACTATAGTAAGAATGTTTAGCGTATCTACACTGAGTATTTTACCGTACCACGAAATCAAATTTTAATTGGATCGAAAATAGGGTAAAAAAAATATACTGTACCGTATGTAGTGAAATGATAGTACCTAAAACTGGCACGAAACTGTACTATAGTAAGAATGTTTAATGTAGGGTTGTCAATGGGGCGGGGATCCGCCCCGAAAGGGGCGGGAAATCCCCGCTATTCTACCCCCACGGGGCGGGGACGGGGGAAATTTTTCCCCGCGGATATCCCCGCCCCGCCCCGATTATTTAAATAATATATATTATATTCAATTAATATTATTATAAGTTAAATAATATTAAAATATACTTTGAAGAATATTAAAATAATATAACTATGATTAAAATATTATTTAAATAATATAAGTAATGTTAAAATATAGTTTAAATAATATTAAAATAATATAACTTAATATTTTTTAAACAATTAAGACGGGGCGGGGAATCCCCGTGGGGACGGGGATCCCCGCGGGGACGGGGATGGGGACAATTTCATCCCCGTTTGCCTCGCGGGACGGGGACGGGGATTAGATCCCCGCCCCGAACCCGCCCCGTTGCAAACCCTAGTTTAATGTATGTACTCTGTGTATTTTATCTTACCACGAATGCAAATTTTAATTGGATAAAAAATAGGGTAAATAAATACACTGTACCATATGTAGTGAAATTAGAGTAACTAAAATTGGCACGAAACCGTACTATGTGTATCTACGCTGACTATTTTATCGTAGCACGGCCTGGTGCACTTTTCATTCACGGCCGTGACGATGTTGAGCTGGTTTCCTCTGGTGTTCTGTCGTGGTTCACGGCCGTGACACCTTCCTGTTTTCATCGTACTTGCTCCGCTTTACCTCGTTTTTGCTCATTTTCGCCCCATAGCGGTCCTAAGGTCCTTCAATATCAAAATAGGTGTAAATAGAGCGAATAAGTGCATAAAATGATTGCGAAAACTCCATCATAACCTAATTAAATACTACAATAAACGTATTAAAATACGTTTATCAAACCTCCCCACACTTAAGCATTTACTTGTCCTTAAGTAAAATAGAAGTCATGAAAAGCATCAAATCAAGATAACTGCATAATTGTTTGCAACTTATCATCATAGCTAGAAAGCACAAAATGGAATCAAGCAAACAATCATGAACAATACACTAATGATCGGCACCTATCAACCTGAACTTCCTTAACACTGCTAATCGAGCACCATACCTCACAAGGAATCGCGCAAATCACTCAGTGTATAGTCTATTATATAGTGAATAGCGCAAATCTTGCACTAGTCAACCCCTACCATAGGCTTATAAGCTAATCGCATACCTACTACTTAAAGTGGCAAACGTACATCTGAGGGTCTTTTTCGGGTCGAAATGAGGTCAAATATCAATGAGGTGACACGCATAAATATTGACACATATAGGCCTAAAGCGAAGACAAGGAATAGAACATGATCAAACTGACAATCACATGCCCCAACATAAGACTCAACGTTCTCACTCTGAAATCCTAGACTTTTCTGCCCGACCCTCCCAACTCAGTTTCCTTTCATTTTCTGCCATTTCATCTTAGTTACACTCTGATTTTGTGCACTGCCCTAATTCCCTAAATATCAAGGTTTGGCCTTTTGTCGCAAAGAATACATCGTCACAGCGAATGCCGTGTACCTAGGGATACTTATTACCAACACATATATCTTGCAAAAGGTTTATGGACAGGATTATGCAAGGGGTCGGGTCATTTCAGAAAGCGGTCAAGTAGGATCGAGTCATTTCACCGAATAACATAGAAGAACATCAAATCAGACAATAAAGCAGTAACCCGCAAGTTCGACATCAGCTCTATTCTAATCAACTCATGTTCAGATGATCTCTGGAGGCTTATTCGGGTCTGCGACTTTATAATTTACGAGGTAAGAAACGAATAGGCTCAGGCTCAAAGTGGCTAACTATGAAGATTAGTCATGGTAGGGAAATTCGGCCATTGACTTATTCCTAATGCCCTCGTCATTTTCACACTAACGCACCAGAAATAGTTTCAACACGTATCAGACATGCAAGTTCTAGAGAGATATAGACTAGGCACGTCACACAACCGAGAAAAACGAGCATAAGCTCGTCAGGCTCAAACTCTTACAACGTAAATGGGTTATGTGTACGAATCTCTCAAGGCAGCGCTATATCTATTCAAGCTGACACGATTCAATCAATCATGCATATCCTTATCGCCCACAAAATTTCATGACATGCAAACCAACTGATTTCAATAATTCATGCATTTCTAACGAAATTAATAGTTCACGGACACGTCAAAAAGTTATAACTACCCTTTCATCTTGTAAATACAGAAATATAGTGGCACGAAATGATTAGAATCGTCCACAAGAAGCTCAAATATAAATGTTGATAGAATTGTATAAGTGGATCCGTGGCGCAATGGTAGCGCGTCTGACTCCAGATCAGAAGGTTGCGTGTTCGATTCACAATCGGGTTCAAATCCCTTGATAATCCAGTCCTTTTTTTTATTTCACATTTCAGCCCACTAGTGGGATAAGATTGGGCTTATTGGCCCAATTCATAAATGGGCTTTTTTCTTGAAAGCCCAGGAAAGAGTACTGGGATGTGAGGGGCATAAACGTCATTGTATGGCGAGTGCGAGTAAAACAAGATATTTGGGGGCGTTATTCCTTTCCTTGGTCATCTCCGTCTCAGACATCGTTAAACCCTCACACGCCCTATCCTTATCTGCTTGAGAAATTTTGACTTTCAGATTCAAACTCCGCCATGGAGCTTGTCCTTTCGTCGCCTTCCCTGGTACGCATTCATATTCTAATTTATACCGTAGACCATTTTTCTCTGCTTATTATATATATATTGTTTTTTTAGTGATGGTTGTTGATTGTGCTTTTTTGTATGTCACAGTCGAATGTGAGCTCGATTTCAGCTGTTACACGTGTCTCTCCAATCAAGGCCGTGAGTTTCAGCTCAATTCGCCTTCCGTCGTCGTCTGTTGATTTTCCCAGATTTGCATTTTCGTCCTCGAGCGTTTTCTCTGGTTCTCTATGCTTCTCCACTTCAAAATCTCCTCTTTTGCCTCAAGCTAGAACAGGGTCTTCCCAAATCCGTGCCGCAGCTGAGGTTTTTCCATCTTCCTATTGTTCTATTTTCCTATTTTCGTTTCTTGACTGTTGTTATTATGGAAGATGTCTATGTTGTACTTTTTTAGGTGTTTGCATTGTTGTTCCTTTTCTGCTTGATAAAAGTACATGGAGGAATAATGTAGTCGTGGTAATGTATGGACAAAGTTATCTGTTATGGTGATTGCTTCCCCTGTCATTTGAATTTTTTCCTTATGAAACAAAATACCAAAGGCGAAAAGGGATGAACTTTGATGAACCGTTCAACTGTGGATTGGATAGAAATACATTACTTTTTATCCCTTGGCTTACTCTTTCTTTACTCAGGATGCTTCATTGCAATCAAAAGTCACCAGCAAAGTGTTTTTCGATATAAGCATTGGAAACCCAGTGGGAAAGCTTGCTGGAAGAATTGTAATTGGGCTTTATGGTGAAGACGTCCCACAAACAGCTGAAAATTTCCGCGCTCTTTGCACAGGTGTGTGTTTTGTTTTGGCGCAGATGAATAGCCTTTCAATTATTGTTGAACGTTGATGTGAATTTGGTACGTTCACTGAGCAGGAGAAAAAGGATTTGGCTACAAAGGCTCGAGTTTCCACCGTGTCATTAAGGATTTCATGATTCAAGGTGGAGATTTTGACAAAGGAAATGTAAGCTCATATATCTCTAGCTCATATATCTCTAGGGATACTTTTCGTGTAAAAGCTGTTATTATAATCCCCATATGTTACGAGAGAATTCAATGCATTTTCTTCTATATTGGATTTGACATCATCATGGTGACTTTGTTGCACCTATCTTCTAGGGTACTGGTGGCAAAAGCATATATGGTCGTACGTTCAAAGACGAAAACTTCAAGCGTATGGCTATCTACTCGAAACTTACCCACCGTTTATAGCTACTAGCGTTTCTCAATTTCATTTCTACGTTTCTCAATTTGCAGTGGTTCACACTGGTCCTGGAGTTGTTAGCATGGCAAATGCTGGCCCCAACACCAATGGAAGCCAGTTTTTCATTTGCACTGTCAAGGTATGCTTCTAATTGCCAATAATTCCTTCCACTCGTGACAAAATACAGCAGCCTCATTGAGTCTTTTCTTACGAGCAATACAGTCAAAACCCAATAACCCTTTGAACGAAATTTGCAGACACCATGGCTCGATCAGAGGCACGTTGTGTTCGGGCAAGTTCGAGAAGGAATGGACATTGTGAGGCTGATCGAATCGCAAGAGACGGACAGAGGCGATCGTCCTCGAAACAGGGTTGTAATAAGTGACTGCGGCGAACTCCCAGTCGCCTAATTGAAAGGATGGATCTTCTTTTGCAGCCGCAAAACTATGCTCTTTGCTTTGTTTGTTGAAGGTGCCTTTTTCATTAGCACGACTTTGCTCTTTTTTTTTTTTTTTTTTTTTTCTCTTTGGCTTATCGCTGTGCTCTCTTTCTGAACCTGAGGATTATGAGGCCCTTTTCTTGAGACTTCTCTTTTTTACTATTTGTATTTTTTGGGAAAAAAGAGGACAATAACTTCACCTCAGTACAGTGGCAACTGAGGTGATGAGTATCAACATGTTGTGTGGACCATCTTTTCTATCTATTTTGATTTCTTGGCTTCTCCCTCGTGTCTATTTGCAGTCATCACAAATCAATGTAAAGGGGAACAAAAAATAAAGACAACCATACGATAGAATAGTCAAGCTAGTTTAGTATATGATATATTCCATATCTTTGCATCAAGAAAATGTCAAAGGCTGTCGGAGAATTATCCTTTGCCTCGAACCTCCACCAATCTCCACGTAAAGATTTAATATAACGCTCATCTCATCTCTCTACTTTGCCAGCTACTAATCATCATAATCATAATATTCTAGCATTAAATAATCTTTGAATACGAGGGGTCAACGAAAATCCTTTATATATTATGATCCCTTCAAGCTTACTTCACGAAATCTTGCATAAAGACTTCTGAATTATAATGACAGATCACGAGCGTTCGCAAGTCATCATAAATTATGAGTGACCACCATAAATTTATTTTTTCATCTCCGAAGCTATATAATAATTATTATTACAGCTAAGCTAAGATCACCAAACATGTGCTGTGCTTTTCTTACGTATTGTATTCATTCTGCTGTCATATATATGCCTGAGATAATAGTCGTCACCTACACACAAACAAACCCCTTCAAACATCACATGTTCTGCCACAATTAACGGTGCTTGTCCCTTTCTGATTTCTCCAAAATCCTATTAAGCTTTCATCTTTCTCATCCCTTGTTGTTCATCGATGATGTGCCGCAATCGATTTTCCTCGAACCTCGCCGAGTAAAAAACAAGGAACTTTTTTTTTTTTCTTTTTCTTTTGCGGTGGTGGTAGTCTTGCCGATGACACTCGCCGGCTACCTCCCATTGAGATGGGAAAGCACCGGCGACCAATGGTGGTTCGCGTGCCCCATAGACTGCGCGGCGGCGAACGGCCACTACGAGCTCGTCAGAGAGCTTCTCCACCTCGACCCAAACGGTTTGGGTCGTAAAAAGCGCTAGGCGCTATCTAGGCGCCCGAGGGGGCCTAGCGCCTAGGCCGTCTAGGCGGGGCCTAAGCGGTTTCTAGGCGGAAATTATACGGTTCGCCTATTTTTCCATCAATATATCAAAACATTCAACACTTCAAAACAATACAACATCAATGTTGCTCAAAATACTTCAATACAACAACAAAAACAAGATTTTGCCATTTAAACCAAAGAAGTCAAAATATCACGAAATAATATCGATTTCATCCACGAGGAACACCTTTAGTAGTCCAACTGACATTTCCCCTGCAATTTACACAGAGAAATAGCGAAACAATTAATCGATGTCAAGAAACAACAATGATATAGATTATTTTTACGTACCTCCCACTTAATCCTCGTTCACCTCCTCATCTTCAGATTCGAAATCGTCATCATACAATTCCCTTATTGTTCGATACTTCACACTTCTAAACTCATCTACCTCTTCATGTCCATCCTCTGCCACATCATCATCACTAATTTCATCAATTCCATTGACAATCCATTCTTGTGCGGTAGATGCATCATAGGATGATAACACATCAACATCACTTTTATCTTTTTCTCTTTTTTGTGTACTCAACAACCTTGCATTAAATTGGATAAATACAAGGTTATTGAGTAGAGTTGCATTAAGCCTATTCCTCTTCTTGGTATGAACCTTCAAAACATTAAACAAGTTACAAAATAGTATAAAAAGTATCAAGTAATATAACATTATTAATTGTGATAAGTACACTAACCCCTTCAAAGGCACTCCAGTTTCTTTCGCAACCGGATGAACTAGTTGTCAATGAGAGGATTCTCATAGCCAAACTTCGAAGGTTTGGAGTTATTGAACCAAAAGTCGACCACCAAGTTACTACATAAATAAAACAAAACAAAAGTACCATCACTACAAAAAAATTTTATTGTACAAATAAAAAAAATAATGTCAAGAATGTACCTGGATCAAAGTTGTTGTCGTTAGAGAGGCATCTAGATGCTACATTTGACCTTCCAAAAATTGAACTTTTCTCTTTGTAGAAAGGAAGCTCATCCAACAAAATCTTATTTTGCATAACATCATCTCCAGGAAATAAAACATCCATGCAATCCATCACACCCATCGAGACCTCATTTTTGAATTGAATGAGAGGATCCTTGTAATGATAGTATGGATTCAACAAATAAGCCATCAAATGCAAAGGACAATCAAGTCTTCCTTTCATTTTCTGATCGATAACTTCAATGATTGACTCATAATTGCTCAAAATGTTATTTTGAGAAACCTTGATCTCTTCCTTTGCCCGAATAAGCTCACCGTATAAAAAGCCCATGGATGGTTTTCTATCAGAATCAACAATCCGAAGTACTTTGATTAAAGGCGTGAACACTTGTAGGCAAGACGTCACACCATTCCAAAAACCCAAACTCATGACTGTTGTGTAAGCCTCCTTTCCTTTCCCGGTCTTTGAAAATTTACATTCTTCCCACTCAGAACTTCCAAACATCATCTTCAACTCAGATTTTTTTTCCATCAAACTTTGTAGAGTAAGAAATGCTGAAGCAAATCGTGTCACCCCCGGCCTCACAATGTCCTTCTTTTTTGTATGTACTCTCATCATCGCTAAGACTTTGTGGTGTGCATAAAGAAAAATAGTCAATGTCTTCGCTTGATCAATGACATTCTTGAACCTTTTCTGTTTCCCAATAGCTTCAAGCATGAGATTCATCGTGTGAGCAGCACATGAAGTCCAAAAGATTGTTGGCCTCTTATCTTTTAATAACTTTGAGGCACCAATATTGTTCGACGCATTGTCAGTAACAACTTGAACAACATTTTCAGGGCCAACTTCCTCAATGCACTTATCCACATACTCAAATATGACTTGACTTGTGTGTGCAATATTTGAAAAATCATTAGAAGATAGAAAAACTGTACCTAAACGAGAATTGACGCATAGGTTCATGATGCTCCTCCTCTTTCTATCACTCCAAGCATCTGTCATAATTGAGCATCCATTTATCTTCCACTCTTCTTCATGCATCTTCAACAAACTCTTAGTTTTATCAACTGCTTTCCTTAACATTGGTACTGTCAAATCATATCTTGTCGGTGGCGAAAATCCGGGTCCAAATTGACCAATAGCTTCCACCATCAATTTAAAGCTATCTAGCTCAATAGCATTAAATGAAATACCTGCTTCATAAACCCAATCACCAACATAATCTCGTACAGTCTCCATTCTTTGTTTGAAAAGTGCTTCATTGATGTTTTGCTCTCGTAACTTAGTCTTACTACAAACTATAGAAGTCTCTGGACTAATGGCACTAGCAAACTTATCCATGGGACCAAGAGAACGGGGCGATTTCAATTGCCCAAGAGACTCATGTAGTTGATCTCGAAGAGCATCCTCTTCATTAGAGTCATTGCGAATATTGACTTGCGATCTCAATTCTTCACTTTCCTCCTTCTTCTTTTTCTTCTTAAGTTTTGCGTCGTTGATAGCGTTTCTACAAATAACTTGATCTTCTTTAGAAGCTTTTGAGCATGGAGCAACATTCCCGGATATATGTGCTATGTGTTCCTTGATTCTGTAAACTCCTCCACTAATCACCTTACCACATTTGAGGCATTTTACTTTGTCCATGTTCTTTGCATCTACTAGCATGCCATAATCCCATCCAACATCGTTTGATTTCCGTTTTAGAATAGACGGAACACTAGATGGTTGAGAAACACTTTGAGAAGCACCACTTGAGGCTGCCATGTATGAAATGAGGGCTGTGGCAAAGAGATAATTTAATATAAATCAACCGTAACATCCAATGTACACTAAATAGTTAATACCCATAGCCATAAATGCATAAATTGAGCCCACAATTTTGTCCCTCCATAGCACAACAGCTCGACATTCACTACCATGAATTGGGAATGTTAGATCTTACCTTAGGAGCTGTGTTACGGCCGGCAACAAGGGCGGTGGCGGCTCGATGCGGCAGGTGGTGGCACGATGCGGCAGGTGGCGGACGAGGAGTGGAGGAAGGAGCTGGTGCCTGGTGCGTTTGGAGAAAGGATGCGGCAGTTTAGTTTAGGGTAAATCTGTTCTTTTCTGAAATTCTTCTCGTTTGAACGTTGATATCTCATTTTCTTTATTAATTTTGTTTCTTAAATGGGCCTTTTAAGCTTCTTTTTTCATTTGAATTTTTTTTTATATGGGCCGATTAATCGGCCCAAAACTCGGTCTGTACGCCGATTAGGCGGTCCAGGCGCCGATTAATCGGCCAGAACGATTTTTACAGGCGATTTACCACTATTCGCCTCGGTGGCCGGCGCCTAGCGCCTAGGCGGCGCCTAGGCGGCCGCCTAGGCCGCATTTTACAACATTCAAACCTCCTCATCAAACTGACCTCTCTGCCCAGAATCCGCCGCCTCGAATCGGTGTGGGACGACGGAGAGGAGCCGCCGGCGGAGAACAACACCATAGCCAAATCTCGAGCCCACGTGGCGCACAAATTGCTCCAAGAATGCGACGGCGACAGCTCACTAATCAGGGCCGGCTACGGAGGTTGGCTCCTCTACACCGCCGCGTCGGCCGGCGATTTGACCTTCGTCAGAGAATTGCTCGACAGAGATCCCTTCTTGGTGTTCGGCGAGGGCGAATATGGAATTACAGATATGTTCTACGCTGCTTCGAGGAGCAAGAACTGCGACGTCTTTAGGCTGCTGTTAAACTGTTCTCTTTCTTTGAAAGAACAGCAAAACGATGATGTCATTACCTCGGAGATGATGAAAAGGGCTCTCCATGCCTCGGCGAGGGGCGGCAATGTTGAGATGATGAGTGAGCTTTTGCGTGAAAATTCCAATTTCTTGGACTGCAGAGATGCTCAGGGTTCGAGCTTACTGCACACTGCTTCTGGCCATGGAAGAGTCGAGGCAAGTTTCTAACACAAATTGAACCGTGCCTTGTCATTGCATGGAAATCCGTGCGGTTAATTGTGTGCTGAAATGCAGGTGATAAAGTACTTAATCTCATCCTATGATGTAATAACGACCACCGTGGACAGCCATGGGAACACTCCCTTGCACGTAGCAGCTTTCCATGGACATTTATCTGCCCTCGAAGCTCTTCTATCTAAGCTGTCTCCCTTGGCGTCTGTCCAAAACAACGACGGGGAAATATTCCTTCACATGGCTATTGCAGGTTTTCGCTCCTCGGGCTTTAGGAGAATGGACAAACAGATCGAACTAATGAAGCACCTGCTCGTTGAGGGAGGCCTTTTCGATCTCAAGAGCATGGTCAACGTCAAGAACACGGAGGGAAGAACAGCCCTTCACATGGCAGTGATCGACGACTTGCAATGCAATGCGATGTCGTGGAGATGCTCTTGTCTGTTTCCCATGCGAGCCTTAATGAGATTGATAACGATGGATGCACGCCGTTGGATCTGCTCAAACGAAGGCCGAGATCCGCTGCTTCTGAGATTCAGATCAGGCTATTGGTCTCCTTAGGAGGAGTATCGAATCATCGCCGCGAAGAAGGAGAAACGAAGGCGGGCAGTGAAGCCTCTCCTCGGGCAAGGACAGGTGCTGTTTTAGGTTGCCCGGGAACATCGTTTGGGCTGCCCGATTCAGACATAATCTTAAGCACAGCAATGGATGATGATGATGATGATGATATCCGTTCTTCGAGCCCTGGTTTCTCCGGCGAAATAAGCTCTCAGGCAAGTCCTTCGGAGCTCAAGAGGTTTAGCTCGACGGCGTTTCTAAAGATTCTTCTTCGTAAGCCTGCGAGGAAGAAGGCGGTCGACGATTGCTCTGTTGAATTGTGTAGGATGTGGAATGGGGAATCTCCGATTCCCTTAAGGCAGCAATATACAAAGGCAAGCTCGTCGTTGCACGACAAGAGAACACTTTCTTTGATGGGACGCGATTCTCCTCGCCTTTCCATGATGATGAAGAAGAAAGGTGCTAATTTCCCGTCCGTGCCTCAGAACTCGAGCATCTTCGGATCTCCGTCGTCGAGCGCCTTCTTCTCTGAGTCGTACTGTTCGTCGCCGGCGTTGGTCGGCGATGATGAAAGTGGTATGGCTTGTTCTTCGACGCCGTGCAACTCTTCGCCTCATAACGAAAAGCATGAGAAGATGAAGCTGAAGAATCATCATAAGAATGGCGGCTCATTCGACATGAGGTTGATGAATAAGTACTTGTGCTTTGGTGTTCAAGGCCTCGCCGTCGAAGACTCTATTACTATTTCTCGGCGGCATGAGCAGACTTTAGCTGTGTGATGACTGATGATCAACTGTGTGTATTAGTAGTGTGTGTGGTTTGTGTAGTTTATCAGCTAAGAAATATAATTTCAATCTCCTTTTTTTTTTCCATCTTTTTCTTCCTTTAATAAATACTAGTACTTTCTTGCACTGCACTGTGTGTGCTTAAAATATATTATATTGAAATTATTGTAAATTTTAAAATCACAATTTCTACTGTTTAAGATGAAATATAAATTTCAAATATGTAAAAAGAAACTTAGTTTTAGAGGCATAAGTACAGTAAATAAAAAAATTAGAAGTGATATGAAAATTACTTAATTAATTAAATTATAAATGAGAGACTAAATTGCAAATAATTTACATACCAAATTGTGGCAGTTTTTATCCACCCTCACCAATTACTCCCTCTGTTCTGTAATAGATGTCGTTTTAGATTTTATTTTTGTTTTTATACATGTCGTTTTACGATTTTCAAGATAAACAATATTGATTATTTACAGTTTTACCCCTTATATTTAATAAAAATTGTTAAATTAAATTAGATAACATAATTAATTCAGGGTAAAATAGAGATTTTACTTTATTTTTTAATATGCGTGTAATATCCTTAAACGCAATGTATTTTGAAAGAGAGAAAGTATATAATATTATAGATATGACTAATTAATTAAATTATTGGGCTTAACCCAGTATTGTCGGTGAAAATACAAGGCCCAGCCCAAATTGAGAGCTACGCTACGACATATCGTACGTACCTCGTCAGCTCACATTGTCGCGCGTTAGTTACGCCTGAACCTGATATTCGTCGAGCTCGCGAGTCGCGTTACCTATCCGATAGCAACTCCATCCCTGGTTGTTCTGTTAGTTATTTCCGGTAAGAGTATTCGATTTGTTGATTTTCCATGCGCTGGAGGTGGGTTAATTGAAGGAAGCAATTTCCAACTGTAATTTTTTGGGGTTTGATTTGAATTCTCGCACGAGTTGGGGGGTTTTATCGTTTTGACTTGACTTGTTCGTTCTGAGTTAGTTTGCTTCACTAGGAGTCTTTGGAGAGTTTTAGTTTCGATTGTTATCTTGATTCGCGTTTGGGATCTGCTTCTCGTGCAGCGTCGGTTTCTCTCTGCCGTAATTGTGTTTCGAATTTCAAAATTTGAACTTGTGGTGGATTTGATCGATTGATTTTGAGGGTTGCTTTCGGTGTGTTGGGGTTTTTGTTTGTCGTTATCGGAAGTTTAACAATTGTTAACATTTATGGCTTCTGAACGACATGGTGCTCGTAGAGACTCTAAATTTGCCAAAAGTGAGGCTGAGTATGCAATAGTGCAGAACAACACTCATGTTAATGACGGAGGTGGCAAAGATCGGTCAAGAAATGCTAATCTCGAGCATGAGAGGCATCCAAAACGATATCAGAGTGGGGCCCGGGAGAGGAATCAGGTGGTGAATGGTGATGAGAGTCGCAATGGCAGACATCAGTTGATGGACCGAGAACCTGGTGAGCTCTCTAGTGATGATGACCCTGAAGCTCTAGGTAATGAGGACATTGTGGCTGTAAAGATGGAAGATGGGAAAATGTCATCGCCAGTGCAGATTAAGAAGAGGAAGTTTTCTCCAATTGTTTGGGATAGAGATGATAACATGGTGAAAAAAGCAGTAACGAGGTCGAACAATATCGAGGTTGAAAATTTAGCACCATCACCTGCTTTAGTTGAGTCTCATCACCAGTCTCCCTGCCCATTAGTCAGGTCAGATGGGAAACGAAACAACAGTTCAGATTCACCCATAGAGGATAAGGTTAACGTGTCTGAACAATGTCCAGTAGAACAAGGTGTAAGACCTGGTCCCTCTGAATCTCATGATGATCCATCTTATGTGCAACTTGAAGAAGAACGAAACGTTGAAAGAAGTGGGGCGGTGGTCGCAGATGATGATGAAAATCCACCTGAGCGAACTATAATATCTTCTCGTTGGGCTACTGAGTTATATTCACCACTTGATGAAGGTGAGATTTCTGATTATGATGGCGTGCGTAAATCAAAGGGACGATCTACTTTCACGTCAGCTGATATCGTAGACCAGGAAAAATTGGTTAGTCCAGAGCTTGTAAAGATCAGGAGAGGCAGAGAAGGTTCTGAAGGATTTGGGATGTCGTCTGAATCAGATGATCAGGATAGACCTTCTTCCAGACAAACCCCCCATGAAGATGATTGTAACATAGAGAACCAAGAGATCATCAGCAAAGAAGAATATGACGGTGGTTCTATCGATGGGTCTGACGCAGAGGCCAAGGCCGCTGATAATCCTAGACGAGAATTATCAGAACCTCCTCCAAGGAGTGTTAACATGCTTCAGGGTTGTAGAAATGTTCATGAATTCGAGAGGCTCAACAAGATCGATGAAGGCACGTACGGGGTTGTCTTCAGAGCCAGAGATAAAAAGACTGGTGAAATTGTCGCTTTAAAGAAAGTCAAGATGGAGAAAGAAAGGGAGGGGTTTCCTTTGACTGCTCTCAGGGAAATAAACATTCTTCTCTCCTTCAACCATCCTTCCATTGTGGACGTTAAAGAAGTAGTCGTAGGTAGCAGCCTTGATAGCATCTTCATGGTCATGGAGTACATGGAACATGATCTTAAGGCGCTGATGGAGACCATGAAACAGCCATTTAGTCAGAGTGAAGTCAAGTGCCTCATGCTCCAGCTGTTGGAAGGAGTCAAGTACCTTCATGATAATTGGGTGCTTCATCGGGATCTTAAGACTTCAAATATTCTATTAAATAATCGCGGCGAGTTAAAGATTTGTGATTTTGGTTTGGCTCGTCAATATGGGAGTCCACTAAAACCCTATACCCAGCTGGTTGTTACTCTTTGGTACAGGTAAGCATCGTTTTGTGCTGAAAGACATTATTACTACAAGTGCGTGGATTTTTTTTGATTTGTTTGAATTGTTCCATTATGCGTGAACTTACTTTCATCAGTTCATTTCAGTGAAAATCTTGGCTCAGCCCCCTGGATGCACGTGTCAAGTTCTTTGTTGATTTGCCTGTGTCTTAGTTAATTAAATGCTACAGCAGACTCTCTTTCTTGCGTGGTGTGGTAATTAATGGTTTGACTGAGTTTTAATCGAATGCAGGGCCCCCGAACTTCTTTTGGGATCTAAAGAATATTCCACTGCAATTGATATGTGGTCACTTGGATGCATTATGGCTGAGCTATTATCAAAAGAACCATTGTTCAATGGGAAGACAGAGTTTGATCAGCTCGACAAGGTGATTACCATTCAAAGCCAGCAATTAACCCTAGTTTTTCCAAAATAAATTACCGTGGTTTACTATAGATGCATGATTTCTTGCTGCTGCAGATATACAGAATGCTTGGAACTCCAAATGAAAAAATCTGGCCTGGGTTCGCCAAGCTACCTGGAATGAAGGTGAACTATGTCAAACACCCGTAAGTGTTCGAATCTTTTTTATTTCTTCTATACACATGTTGAACGCAAAATTCATTTTCTCCTCCTTTTGCCACTGTTTTCCCAGGCTTTTCCAGCTTAGGGGGATTCTGGTTTGGCTTTCTGTCCTGCATTGGTGATAGTTTCAGTTGCATGGCCTAAGTATTCATCTGCCTCTAAAATCCCTTTATCTGTTTCAGGTACAACCTATTGCGTAGGAAGTTTCCAGCCACGTCCTTTACTGGGTCGCCTGTACTTTCTGATGCTGGATTTGACCTTTTGAACAAACTTCTCACTTACGATCCTGAAAAGGTATGGATGCTTTGAATACTGAGTTATGGCGAAAAATCGTTTCTCCTTCGGGAGTTGAGCAATAACTACCTACCTATTGATAAACATATACAGAGGATATCTGCTGAAGCTGCTCTCAACCATGAATGGTTCCGCGAAGTCCCACTTCCTAAATCAAAAGAATTTATGCCTACTTTTCCTGCACATCATGCACAAGATAGGTAATATACGTTCTTATTGTGCTGATGTTCATCCGCCATTTTTTTAAGTTTTACGACGTTTAGTCTATGATGTCCTCAGGCGGGCACGAAGATTGATGAAGAGTCCCGACCCGTTAGAGGAGCAACGAAGGAAGGAGTTGCAGCAAGGAGAATCAGGTTCTGTTGGTTTGTTTGGCCAGTAGGCATCCAAATATTCTTTCTAAGATTGGATTCTTACAGCATTGAGTGAAAGTTGCACATTTCCTATACTATGAAATTGGATCATCCATCTTAAATCTGGCCCAAGATAAAGGTTTGAGTAAAATGGGTGCTTCATATTAGGAATCGTTTCTTTCTGAGATCTTGTAACATACATACTTCAGTATTCTCTCTTCCTAGACAGTGAGTTTCATTACAGCAACATGATGGATACATCTTCTTTCATGATGAAATACTTTGACAATTTGACTGTTACCTAGATCAAGAATTGGACCACATCCTTATAATATTTCTTTTTATTTATTTGTTCTATTTTCCATAATTGAACATATTTAATTTTCTCCTTCCATGTTTGTTTGTGGTGATGGGAGCACATTCTCCACTTGCACCGCATTCGGTCTGTCTCCTCTCAATCTAGACTTTTATCTTTTATCTTTTACCTTTGCCTTCTTTCCAATTAATCCTTTCGTCCTTGTATTTTTTCTATATTATTTATAATAATTATAAGTATTATTGCTTCGGTCAATTTCATTGCATCCTCACATTTTTATTTTTGACCAAACAAAAAGCATCTTGCTACCTAGGATACCTCCACTCATTATGAACAATTTTTTCAAGACACGTCACTCTTCTTTTTCCTTCTTTTCTCCCCCTCTTTATCTTAGTATTCGTTTCAAGTTTACATCAAAATCTTAGATTGGATCGAATGAATACATGGAATCTACACAAAGGGCTCGTTTGATATCAATGTATTTGGATTTGGTGGGTATAAGTTATTTGTGTATGGCTATACAAGGACTTTGTTGATATAGAATTTTTTATGTTTGATATGTGTGTATTAATTATTTGGGTAATGAGATATGATAGTGTTTGATATGTGTGTTTGACTTGGGTAAAGGATTTGATATATTTACTAAAATGACTTTTTTACCCTCAAAATAAAATAAAGCTTTGTGGTTGTCGTCTGCCTTCAGTAATTTCATCAGCAGCACAACAAAGAAGGCTAAGCCACAAATATGAGGACACCCTAATAATTTTCTCCATCAATCTTTGATCCAACTAAAATAAGGAAACGATGAGAGAAAACCTTTGTTAAGCAATTCTGATGAGGATTAATTTTCTCCATCAATCTTTGATCCAATTAAAATAAGGAAACGATGAGAAAACCTTTGTTAAGCAATTCTGATGAGGATTATTGACGAAACTCTTTAGCGGTGGTTTCAATTGGAAAAAGAGCCCATCCAATCTATAACTAGACATTTACATAATTCCAAGAACGGATCATTTCCATTTATGATAATATCGCAACCAAAATTTCTTTCAACTGATAATATGAAACCATAGACTACACAGTAATGAGAAAAATTCAATTACTAGCAACAATTCGACTTCATCCAACATCTTGGCAAAAAAAACCCATAAAAAATTGAATCCTAGCCACGCAAGGAAGGAATAAGATTAAATCAATTTAAGAAGATACCAGTTGCACTACCCAATTCATCGCACTACCCAACAAATGAAATGCCTAATTCGAAACTACCAGCGCTTGGGAGACGTTTCTTGATGAGCAGCTAGCAACGAGCTTCCTGTTGATAGAGAGGGGCGCTTTGTTTCCTTTCAATTTGGCAAGTGATTGTGGAGAGAAGAGAGCAGGATGGAGATGGAGACGCAATTTGGGGCAATAGATACAATTAATGAGGGGTAACATTGGTATTAAGATAACGTGTATTGTGATTCCCACCTCCATGGTGGGTATGTGGGTACACGACTTATAAATGAATTGCTTGTAATAGAAGGGTATGAGGACGCAAGGCTTGTATAATGTTACAAATATAACAAACACATGTAATTTTATTATACCCACGTCATAACCATTTATTACCCACTCATACACGTGAATCAAACGAGCCGAAAGGAGGGTTTGGTAGATTCACATGGAGCTTAATTATGATGATTCCGTACTACTTTACCCTCAAGTTAAGGCAGATTTCAAGCAATAACAAAATAACGTGGGTTAGTTCATTAGTTTCTGCATTGGTTCACCTACTAATTTGTACTGTACTTTTTAAGTTTTACTTACTTGGCCTTGATGATTTAGTTTATCAGCAGTTGCAGATATATAATGTGACAAATATAAAACGCTCTTGCAATTACAATCCCTCCCTCATCATTCGGTCATCCGATTTTGAAGGATATTCTTCCTTTTAGCATTGCATTGCTATGATATCATTAGCATAGCAAAAATCGGCAATATTTTATCATTCATTCTAAGCGGCAACGTTATTCTTAGAATTTGAGGGGTCCATTTCGTATTTGATTCCATTAATCACTTGATAATAACTTGCACAAAGAGAGATAGAGAGAGAAGGAGAGAGAGATTATATTTTAACAAAAAGAACTTAAAAAGACAGCACAATCGAGGTAAAAGAAGAGTTGTTTCGTTCTTTTACAAAATTTGGTCCCCAATGTTTCGTTTGTTTACGTTACGACTCGTCTGCAACTTCACTTTTCTCTCCAGTCCCTAAACTCTTCATCATCCACCTACGTTCTCCGCCGCGCCGGCGATAATCAACTGCTTCCCTCCTCTTCCACGGCTTGCAGAAGTTGTACGACGGCGTTCTCCGGCCGCCACCGCCGTACGGGCGTGCATTTCACCTTATGCCTCAGCTTCCAATCCATCGCCTGACACGCCCGCGAACAGTAGCTCATCGCCTCGCACACCGAGCACCGCCGGAACTCGAGCCGCCGCGTCTCCACCCTCCCACAACCCGAATGACAGCACAGCCTCAGATCCAAATCCGTAACCCGACCCGAACCGGCGAACCATTCGACCATGAAACGGTTCGCTGGGTGGGCCTCTTGGGAAGGCACGTCAAACCCGAAATCGCTCAGCAGAGGCCCCAAGTAGTACTGGTGGGGATGACGACGGCTCGAACTGCCATTCTCCGACGACGTCGGCGCCGGCGCCGGCGGGAGGTTGGAGAGGACGCTGGCCAGCTCACGCGCGTTGGCCTTCACGAGGAGGCGGCGTCCCTCGACGACGTCGCGCTTCACGCCGTAGCCGTCCTGGAGGCAGTGGCCGAGCTCGCGCAGGGCATCCACGTGGCCCAGGGCGGCGGCGCGTGCGCAGAGACCCACCCCCGCCTGAAGGTCCTTGTCCTTCTTGGACCCTCCGCTGCCGTTGAATTGGATTACGGCGAGGGAGTATAGGGCGGCGGCGTCGGAGCCCATGGCCGCCTTCGCTATCAACGAGGCACCGCCGACGCGGCTCTGCAAACAGTAGAAACGAATCTGCGCGGCGCGTGGAAACAAATAACGTAATCACGCGCGTCGTCAGATGAAAACAATGTGGGAGATGAAATAAAATCGACTAAAAAATTCAAGAAAATACCATGCCAAGAATGTAGCAGGCCTTCAAATTCCCAGAATCTGAGCACAGCTTTAGGAAACGGTGAGCAGATTCCGACCATTTATGAGCTTTCAACGTTAGCATCTTCGCAGAGGCCTTTGAAAGTACCATAGAATGAAGTCCCAGCCCATTTAATCTCTTGCATCTGTTGAAGAAGCTAATCGTTGGATTGAGATAATTAAAAGGAAAAAGAAAAGGAAAAAAAAAAATGATTCTTTATCTTACGTTATCAAAACGCTGATGAAATCTGAAGCAGATGAAGCAGAGGAGCTGAGCTTAGAAAGAATGAGTACGACGAGATCGTCCGGCAAAGCATCAAAGGTCGCCGGCGATGAATCCCGGCGAAATCCGCCGGCGGGCGTGGGACCCAAAAGGACTTTCCTTTTCTTGCCGGGGCTCATCACCGTAGGAGAACACTGCTCTTTCCTTGTCCGCATGATAATATTATTATGTACTAATATTTGACTGAGTGAATGAACAACGTTGTGTGTTCGCCGTTGAGAGTGAAATGAGAGGCCTATCTCTCTCTTTAAGTAATGACGACACTGTAGTAATCTTGGAGGAAGTTGTGGAATTGCAATTTGGACCCTATGCTTTTGTCAAAATACGTTGACACTATGATTTCCGAGGTCGTGCGATTTAAGTCCCCTTTTTTTATTATTATATTCTAACTGCTCCACTCGCCTCCTCTCCTACAGATGTAAACAGAACAAAATTAGTAATCATATATTTAAATGTTTTGTGCTCGACATTTCATTTTGCGTCAGCCGTCAATCAATGGTTTTGAACTTAAACTATACAAATGTGTCGCGGTCGCGTGATTCATTGGCTTAAAATGTCGGAAAATGTAACACGGTGGCATAGTTACTAAGGAAAATTATGTAGATCATATTATTTTAGAAGCGATTTCTCGATTGTCTATAATCTCTGCTACATGTTTTCGAATCGTATTCAACATTTATATCATCCATCATCGACAAATACATCATACGAGGGAAGACGATGATGCAACAAAGCACTCATGTCAAACCCTAATAAGTTGTCGACTATAATAAAGCACCAACCTATGTCATTTAATAGTACTGATGAATCATCATTCAATAATATTTTTTTTATCCATTTAACAGCGAATAACCGTGTGTTATGTTATAGATAGTGTCAAGGCCTTATTAGCTAGCTTGTCACCAAACGTTATCTTATAAATGTTTAATGCAAGCACGAAACGTTAAAGTGCTTCCGAATAATCAATCAATCACACTCCCAATCAATAAACAGCAATATATGAAGTAAATACTTCGATTGAACACTGAGTCAATTCATTGGGTCAACGTAAGCATTTAGAGCAACAAGGTCGAACTATGTCGGAACGTGAGCTTTAACTTAACTTGTCAGTTCAATTTGCAGAGGATGTTGCTTAACGGATTTGTTAAGGTTTCCTCGTATTTTGAGATATGCTTAGTTACTTATTTGCAACTCCGAGCCCTCCATTGAGTGTGCCCAAAGCCATGACGAGCTTCTAATTGTAAAATTAAATCTATACACCGTTTATATAGGTTAATTTTAGTTTTACACAACCAAATAATGACAGCAACTATAACTTGCATCCTACGAAAAATATTGACAACATGTGTGTGGAAACACATGTATGTTTTCAAATGGTAATGAGTTTTAATAGTACATGCATGTAACGAAAGTATTCGCCACAAGTGACGTATTAGAGAGGAACTGTAGTAATTAAATATCGTATTAATTGACTACGATCTTCGACTTATTGCCGTTAACCTACCTATATAACATATAATTTATTCTTTCATTCTCATTCCTGAATATTCTCCGATATTACTCGTACATGGGTGTAAGCACTTAATTGGGATGAGTGAAGATCTTGCGTAACGAACCATATAAATGACTATGAGATTCGGGGAAAAAAGACGATTCAATTAAATATTTAATTGAGACATCCAAGAAATGGAAAATTAATTTACAAATGTATATCTCTCTTATGTAAGATTATTAAAAAGAAACGAATTTGTGGATGAAGATACCCTACTACAAAAGGGAGAGATTTAAATATTTAATATAGTTATAGACAATTGTTATTTACAGGGGTGAGAGGAAGAATTCCCAGGGAAGTTTGCGACTTAAATCGAATTTAGGGCAATTGGTTTTTGGGACTTGTTTAGTACATACTTCTTCAATGGTGTTTGCAGGAATTCTTATGTCTGTATACGAAATGGATAACCTTTGTTTAACTAATCGTGATATTATCACCAAGAACTATTAAAATTCATTTCTTGTAAAATAGCTTGAAAAGACTTGAGAGAACGGCTATATTTTATTACCAACTTCTGGGCTGTTTACATTGTGGATTAAGGTAAAAGACATTTGATCCACAAGAGTCACTAGGGGTGGGCATTCGGGGTCGGGTTTTACCCGATCGGGGGTGAAAAATCGGGTTTAATCGGGTATCGGGTTTTAAACCCGATACCCGATGTAATACTTCGGGTCGGGTTTCGATCGGGTATCACATACCCGGCCCGATTTAAAAGAAAAAGAAACTTTATTTATAAAATTAATTATATTACTATCATATAAGAAATAAACTAAAAAGCTAGTTTGACTTAGTGGTTGAAAGGCCTTGTGTAAGTGCCCCGTTCCTTAGAATTGGGTTCGAATCCTACTTTCGTCCATTTTTTAACTAATTTAAGTGTATATTCATAAAATTAAAAAAAAATAAAAAAACCCGAACCCGACCCGCGGGTACCCCGATTGGGTTTCAGGTACCCGAAATTGGTCGGGTCGGGATCGGGTATCAAAATAAGAACCCGAAAAATCGGGTACCCGACCCGAAAAACCCGAAACCCGCAAAACCCGACCCGATCCCACCCCTAATGGGTCACAATATTACTTAATTAATGATCTTGGCATGCAAATGAAGAGGAAAAAATGGATGGAATATGGTTAGAGATGGAAAATAAAGGCACAATCAATCAAAGCCAATATAGGACATGTAAGTCATTTTATGAATGGATATAAGAAGCCCAGTTGTAAGCAGCCCATAAAATACTAATGAATGATAAGCAGAACACTAAATATAACTATGGGAAAGAACAAGAATAAAAGTCGAAATTTTTCAGATATTATTTTGATCAATGAACAATTGCTTGCAATATCTTAAGAGTAGCTCAGCTCCTCTCCCTTCCGAGAACAAATTCATTGTTTATATTGGAACCCATCTATCCTATCGAAAAGAGATTCGCAAAAAAGAAATGGCTTGTTGTAACAGTGCCTTGGGTGTATTTTCCTCAGCAGATCGACGGCTGGCGTTAACCAGCGCCAAGAAAAGATCAAGCAGCCGTGTGCCGCTCGTATTCTTCCGCGACAAAATATCTCCTCCGCGGAACTGTGGCGCGTGGGCACCGACGACCACCGTGAACGACGACAAGTACAGCCTCGCAAGAAACTGCATAGACAACAATGGAGACTTCCCTTCCTCCTCATCCTCCTCCTCCGACGATGATCGTGAACTGGGCCCACCTCGAGATGCTCTTTTGCAAGCACTTTCAGGTAGTAATAAAATTGATTCGGCCGACCGACATCTATTTCATGCTTTTACACGATGAGTGTGTGTTTGAAAGATTCTCAGTAGGGGTCGGTCGCCATTGAAGAAGCCTCTTAACATGATCCATTAACGTTAATTTTTGCTGTACTGTGAAAAGGAGTTGGATACATATGAGCTTATTACCTGAAGAAAATGTTTAGCGATGATGAAGTGTAGTACTCTCTTTTTGTGTGGAACTTCTTCAGAGGTTTCGAAAACCGAAGGAAGGGTGAGCCAAGCTACGATTGTTGTCCTCGGGGGCACGGCTAAGGACGATTCGAGCAACGAATGGCTTGATTTGGATGACAAGGTGAAAAAGAAACACACTTGTGCAGCTCCGTTTTTTTCCCTGCTTGTTCGATTGCCATTGGTTGGAAAATGCATTCTATGCTTTGTTTATTCGTCAGGTGAATTCATATCCAACAGTCAGAAGATTCACTGCAATTGGCATTCGAGGCGATGATTTCGTCGAGGCCATGATTTATGCCGTTGAGTCGGTTCTCCAAAAGCCTATTCCAAAAGCAAGTTTGTAGAAAATTGGCTTCTTTTTTTCCCCCCTTGTTATAAATCATAAATCAACCTGTTTCTTGGCAGGGACGGGTGAAGGAGAAGATATCGTCGGGTGGGAATTATGTATCGGTAAAGATAGGTCCAGTTCAAGTTTCTTCAGGGATGCAGGTCAATCTCCTTCTCTTATTCCCTACTTTTTTCCAACTTTATATAACTCATCACAATGCTTCAAGCAAAAGGAGTTAGTGAGTGAAAAGTTTGAACTTTTTTTCTTCCCATTCCAAGCAGGTGCAAGCAGTGTATAAGGCTATGAAGAGGGACGGCCGTATAAAGTACTTTCTATAGGTGGAGTGGCTGAGAGTTGTTGTTTGTATTCTGCAATTAATGTAAATAATATATTAATCCAATCCAATCCCTCTGAAAGATTTTCCTAGTTAGATAGTATGATCGATCGATATAGACTATAACTGAAGTTGAATGACCCTTGAAAGACTATATACCATCACTTGTCTGTGGCTTCTTGTAAGAAAAAGGAGAGTGAATTTTCTCCACAAGTTGTTGCTATTCCTTTCCTCCAAGGAGCGATGGGTTGTACTGCTCGCAGCATTAGATGTACCATGTAATTTCCTACATACGTACGATACGCGAAAGCATCTAATGTAGATCAGAGGATTCTCTCTACATGAAGAACGATGAAGATGACAGCATTGCACGGGTCGAATGGATCAGAGAAGGTAGGGTTCCCCTACAAACCATTCGAGCTAAAATTGATTATTGTTGCTATACAGTTCGGACTATCTATGGAGTCTTAGGCATCAAAATTTGGATTTTTATAGACAAGGAAGAGGAATAAGAAAACTTTCATTCGTTTTCCCTTCTAGATTGGGCCTGATGAATAAGCCCAATAAGAATCTGCGGTATCCATCTATATCCAACTACTTCATCCGTCCCGCTAATTTTATCACACTTACCCATTTCGGACATCCCAATAAATTTATCACATTTCCTTATTTAGCAAAAAACCTATCACAAACAATCAATATAATAATATTAAATATTTTTAAAAGAACCACCTTAATTTGCGTCAACTTACGTGATGAAGTCTGGGGCAGAGAGAGTATTATATTTTTCTTTCTAGCTTTACCACCATTGGTGGTATGCCAACTGATATAAATAATTATATACATACTTCACAAATTTCCATATTTTCACCCTGATATTTGTTGAGGTACTTCTATATATATTATCTTTTTTATTTTATAATTATTAATCAAAATCAAAATATTCAAAGGGAAAATAAAGTTAATTCGACAATAGAAAAGTAAAAAACAAAAAGAAACTGTGAACACCACAAAATGCCAGTTGAATGACTTCCTTCCAATCCTTCACCCATTTGATCCCCAATTGAATTTTAATTTCTTTCTCAGCACAAAATCCAGTTCATTACTACCAGGTTCATTTAGTTTCTTGCATTAGCAAATGTATATATGAACTGTGGTCCAATCTGAGGGAGTTCACAGCTCAACAACTGTCCATTACTGCAGCAAATTCAGCAGCTCGGAAGTCGCCTTTTACATCCACGGGCGATGCCCCGAAACATCCTTTCAGGCAATATAACATATAGTTGTCATTTTTCCAAGAACTTCAATGTTGTGTCCGTTTTGATTCGGTTCTCAGGACCAATATATATGGCATCTGTATAATCAAGAATATGATGCTGTGCCGAGGCCTGCTCTGCTGGCTCCCGCAAATTACGATACTCCAACGGTAGTCATAGGAAAGTTGTGTGGTGCTTGATTTTAAATTTAATGGTGATTATATAGCAGGTTACTTTTTTTCTTGGCAGATCGAAGAAGGGGGGTTTCGGTTCAGTTTACGGTTACTTGGCAAAGTCGTGCTCGTTCGCCCTTCGGTACAGAAACGACGAAGCTTCCACCCTGGAGGCATATATCATGCAATGAAGGAGAAAAATCAAGATCAGTTTTATCATGTAAAATATGTTGTACTACCAGCAATCAACAGCCAAATGCAAAAACTAAAAATGAAAAACCATCGACTCGGGGGTAATTCTATGCTACCAAAGATTGAGTAGATAGAGCATCTAAATCAGTTGAGATGATGATTCTCAAACAGATTTACCCATAAAAGATGAGGGACTCCATCAAACTCCGAGATAGGTAGCATAGAATTACCCAAAACTCTGTAAAAAGAAAAAGTTGATCATCAAAGTGATGGTGCAACGAAATATTACCAGCCAGGATGAACAACGAATTTTCCTCTCGATAGGGCCCAGTTCACCTGTTTCAGTATGTATGTTAGGACTAAGGACCTATCAAGCTTTGCAGTTCCAGCGACATAATTATCATTACGACTTTTAAGGAGGTCGAAGAATGCAAATCTAAAAGGTACTACTGACATTTTAGTAACAGTACCTTATCTGTTCCAAGTGAGAGTGCAACGACATGCGTAACCTGCTCATCAAGATCAATAGTGCACGAAGCTCCGAACTGCTCAGCCATGATCCACAATGGAGTCAAGTGAGGGTTGGCTGAGCCGACTGGGAATATTCGGCTGAAAACAATCCGACAACCTGAGAGTATCTTCCGCTGTTCAGAAGCCAAGATGGCTCTCACGTCAGCCTCGTCCAACGACTGATGTGCAAAAAAGTTAGCGTGAATCCTCTCAATAACCTGTTTTGAAGTTTAGAAGGAGAGGCATAAGACCGTGCTTGAACCAATATTTTCCTCATCCCTGAGATCACAATGCAATAATACTTCCAACGCACAACTGGCAACGAGAGAAAATAATATATTGTAAAGCATTATTGCATTAACAATACAACACTACTCACCGCCAAAGAAGAGGCCAGCGTCCCATCTTCGGGCCGCTCATCGTGATCAATCTCAAGAAGAGAAGGGCCCGAGAGCCCAAACTGCCGTCTGCTGCATGGAAAATAAATATACCTGGTGGAGAAAAAAGGAAGTTTTGATAAGATAGCCATTAAATACACTAATATCAGCACGAAGAAGGAAAAGCAAAATCCTCACCGCTCTACATGTATCAAGTTCGGCATGTTATTAGGCCAAACTCGCACAGAATCGTCCATAATCACAACGGATGGTTCCATTCCCATAACTCCTAAATCCTTAGTTTTGGGAACCCTGTCGTCAGCATCAAATGTCTCACCATCATCGCCTCTAGAGATGACTCGTCCAGAAAACAATTCTCCACTTGGATCGAGCAACTTTGCCATCTCGGTAGCATAGTACTTGTTCCCCATGGTGTAAAGATGCAGCTCATACAATTTACTCGCCTGAAATTGGAAATATCATGAGATTTTAATGAAATCGACCTCTTAATTTGAAAATGCCTTGCAAACGAATAAAGAAACCACTAAGGCATTAACCTTCTCCAAGAAGTTCCATATTCCAGGCCGCAGCTTAGTCCACATTCCCATATGCGGGAAACGAAAGATCTCCCTTTTAGCCTTTTCACGATCCTGTGCCTCTTTCTTTCTCAGTATTTCATCATGCTGAGGATCGACTTCGACAAACTAATGAGGAAAAAAAGACCGTTAAGAAATCCATAATAGTGTTATCAATGGCGAATAGCGGGACATAGCAGAAAGCCAAAAAACCGCCAAATATCCTCGGCGTGGCGGGAATATGGCGAATAGCGGGTGACGGAAAGCCAAAAAACCGCTACGCCATTCCGCCATGGTGGGCCATGGCGGATTTTAACAACAATCCATGGCGGATTTTTAACAACACTTTAGCACAAGTAGAGAAAAGATCAATAGATTCTCTTGCCTTGGCTGAATTTAAAAGAGTGTGATCCAGATCCAAGACGAGACTAAGTTTGCGACTGGCAAACATTTTCTTCTGTTCTTCAAGCCGCTTAGCCCTTTCGAGTTGGATAGTAGCTTTCTGCTCGTTGTTAAAGCCCCCTAACAAATGGTCAAAATCCGACCATGCATTTGTCTTTGCAGGTCGAGTGCTTGTTTCAGAAGCTGATTCAATGGAATTCCCCATTTTTTCATGCTCAAAAGCAGCATTGCTCTTAGAGCCTGTCACAACTTGAGGACCAGCTGATGGTTGTATCAACGAATTTTGAGGAACTATTGGTAATGACGTCGAAGCTTGAGATACAGACACTAAATCAGCCACATTTTTTAGGCTTCCAGTGAATGGCATAGCAATATCAGGAAGCTTTGTGTCCCTGTGAGACCGTAATTTCTCATCCAATGGTTCTTCTCGCCTTATAGTGGTCGAAGCTCCCACTTGCGTGGAACTAGATGATGTAACTGTTTTGGACTGATCAGTCCCCGCATTTGGGCCATTTTTAAGTGCACCTTTATGAAGCATCCGACGTGGATCACGAGGTTTCATACGAACTTTTCCCGAATCTTCCTGCAAATACAACATAGTTGATGCTACATTTGAAATGAATTCAACTGAAATGAAACTGATAGTTGTCAAACACATTTCCATACTGGAAATTAACTCCAAAAACATGCCCTACATTTGTTTTGAAAATTTGAGAAAAAGCAGGCAATCAGTACATAAAGTATTTTTGGCTCTACCTGCAGAGGAGTCTCTACTATCCCTGTTCGTATCTGTCCCGGCGCTGAGGATGGTGGAGCTGCGTTAGTTGATGGCAAAGAGGATACCATGGAATACGAGATAGGCATTTCGTTCGCACTCTTGAGAGATTCAAATGACTTCGCCGGTTCCACCTTGAGTAAATTCATCAATATTGATGGATTGACAGCCAATGCCATATCTCTTAAGAGATTCAGCGACGAAGCTGCATTATAATCTTCCGCTGGCTGCTTCGTACTTTGGCTGGTCAGCGATGTATTGACACTGCTAGTCACTGGGGTGGTTGATGTTGCTGTAAAACATGGCAGCACAGTGGCTGTACTCGCAAAGGATGATGGTTGTACATGGACGATTGGATTGGGTGCACTTCTGCTAGTACTGACGCTGGTAAATAGCATGTCATCTCTTCCGTTGTCTTCCAACCAACCACCAGTTCCAGAAATTGTTGAATCACTTCTATGCCGTTTCGCATCTAGACGATCATATACAGGCTCATCAACTGTATTACGCTTCTGCATACTCACAACACCTTGGGGTTCTGAGTCACACTCATTCACCCCTGGGGTGATATTTCTTTTGCCTGCATTGAAATTCGCTAGCCGAAGCCTTGGGTCTCTACTTTTCGCTAAGGGTCTCGGGGCAGGATTTTCGGATGTACTAGGTGGTCGAACAAAAGTTTGAGTTCTGTTTTCTTCAGTTGTTATAGTGTCCTTAAAGGAAGCAGAAGAAGGCGCTTGCTTCCTTGGGATTGAGTTGATAACACCAGCAGTAGTTTGACTTATTGAACTGGAGACCTCCCCACTAATATCACTTTTAACTGTTTCACCGCCTTCTTCAGAAGGAGTCGGGATCGGAAGCTTTTCATTCACTGAAAAATTACGTCGTCCAAATTTCTGCTGGTAACTGGAAGCAGTTCTGACCGCATCAGTCACAGAAGGATACATTGGTGAACTTTCTCTACCAGCAGTTTGTGCAGGCACAGGCCACTCGGGTTTATGTTTTGAAGAAAATGCTGTTCCAAAAGACAGAGTCTTAGATAACTCTCGTGTGGGAGAAGGGAGACTATCTACATCATGATCTTTGTGCAGGTCCAGTAGGGGAACAGCCAACGGCTTTGGCCGAGAATTAATAGTGTCTGATTTTGTAGTTTGTGCAAGGAACCTATCCTCGGGTTGCTTTGCACGATAATCAGCCAACAAAGTGTTCGGGAAGGACATGACCATCTCCATCTGAGCCAAAATGTTGACACACACAGAAATTAGAGAACAACTCTAGCATAAATCTTAAGCAAAATGTCCAAAAAAACTAAAACTTAAGGAACAGCATCCTACCTCTTTCAACTGAAGAGTGGAAAAGAGAGGAGGACGTAAGCTGGTTACATGAGCTAGCAACCTGTAAGTCAATTCAAAGTGACTAAGGTGAACAAACACTGAAGTCGCACCATGGGAAAGAAAATAAGGTTAAACCGTAATAGCTGTAACACCGACCTCATCAATGCGTTTCCATTTTGTTCTGTTTTGAGTCTCTGAGTCATTGAAGAATATAACTACAAACACAAAAATCAACGAGATTAGTACAATTGTAAATGAAGAAGCCACCATACATCACTAGGGAAAAGAAGGGCAGCAGAGTTATCATACAGAATGGGAATTTCTAATAGCGGTTAGTAAAAGTTGAACAAGGGATTCTTTCTCAGGAAAACTATCCTCCTGCACGGCCATCTCCAGCAAGTCGTCGGCTGCCTTCTCCAATCTTGCACACAAACTGTCATATGATCTACAAATGCAAATAACCATGAGCCTCCCCCCATTACAAAAAAAAAAAAAAAACAACAGTAAACCATCTAATAACATGGAAAACTGAAACCAAACTGACTTACGTATTCCCATCAACCACACTCAGGTTCTCAAGTTCTTTCTTTATCAAGTCAACACGCTTCTTCTTGTCCTTGTCAGCTGCATCACCACCTATTTCATTTATAATCTGACGCGTGTTCAGATCTTCCGGCCCAGAAACAAGTTCAGACTCCAAATCGATCTCCCCTTCCTCTAACTCACCATCTTCCTTCTCATCATCATCCTCCACAACGATGACTTTATCATCATCAGCATCCGAAATATTCATGTCGCTGCCATTTTTATCCTTGCCACTATCGTTCATCATCACGAGAACCTCTCCTAATGGCTTATTGTTTACAGCCTGAGCCCAAGCCAAATTATACAAACCAGTGTACGTACTTCGACTAGCAATCTGATACTTGTAGATGTCCCTCATTGGCCATACCCTACTTCCACCAGCACCTGCATTAGAGCTATTGCTATCCTTAACACTACTGGTACTCCTATTAACAGCACTTTTTAGAGGATGCGTCGCAATAAAAGTTTCTTCACTTATTTCCTCAATGGAAGCAGAATCAGAGTTCTTCCCTTCCTCTACATCGTGAACATTGATTCCCACTACTTGCAGCTCCTTAATATTGTCTTCCATATTTATAACAGCAAAGCAACAACTTTTATTCGTTTCACTCCTTAATTAACAACGGATAGAAACCCCAGAGAGAAATCAACAGGCTAGATCACGAACCGAAATTAATCAACGCGAATATGAAGGGAAAAATATACTGAAAAATTCTCAATTTTGCCCGAAACAAATTCTCGGTGATTTTCAGAGCTCGTAAAGTCGATGTTGTAGTTTTCCAAACAACTAATTTTGGATCGGATATAGATCTCAAACAAATTGAGCCTTGAGCTCCTCCGTAATCAGTTTGCCCTTTTTAATTGCAGTCGAAATCGAACAAAATTTGGCGTGACCGAATCAATAATAATCTTGGCAAAAGTATCAGGCACGAATCTAGATGAATTACGTTGTCGAGGGATCAGATCTGGACCGCATGAACCACAGCCGTATTCAGAGGATGGAATATTGTATCATCAAAGCTCACGAGGGTTTTCGCGTTTCTTATAGAACGAACGCCAATTATTGTTATTTTTATTGATGTATCTCGCTTAGGTCAGTGATGAGGTTATCACATGAAATACGTACGATTTATCTAAATAATCAGATACATTATGACGAGGTTTTGTCTTTGAGTCCGGCCAAATCTTTTGACGACTTCATAGTTCAATCATACCTAATCAAAAATCCAATTCCACTTACCACACTAAATGGTAAATAGTAGCAATATCACAATATTGCGGCCCTAGTTTAGCCCAGAAAATATATTTATATGACATCTTTTTGCAATAAACCAAGTCCATAAGCCCATCAAACAGCAGAACATTGCTTAGCATCTCCAGCAATATAACAAGCAATAAGATTGACCAATAAGATTCTCATAGAAAGATATATAATATGATACCATTCCGAAATTACCAATAAACTATCTGGAAAAATTCGAACTCAAAACAGAAATTCCAAAAGAAACATCCAAAACATTAACTTCCAATCTCCTCCTTCCATTCAAACGCATCGTCGTCGTCGTCGGGAAGTGGTTGATTCATAGCATTAAGGAGCTCAGCCTCGTGTTGCTGCTGCAATGCATGATCGATTTCCACCTCTGGCGGGGCGAGCGCAGGTGACTCAACGAAGTGCAAGTTTGCATCTCTGCGTTAGATATATACACGCCAATTACGATGCGCCCATCAATCTTTAACTGAACATAAAAAGAACGGTTTTTGTAATACAAAGAGAACGTACCCAGCGAGTTTCCTAGCAAGGTACAAGAATGGCTTCTCGAAGTTGTAGTTGCTCTTTGCTGATATCTCATAGTACTGAAGGTTCTTTTTGCGGTGGAAAGTCACTTGCTTTGCCTTAACCTGCCTGTTCTTGACATCGACCTTGTTGCCACAAAGAACAATTGGAATGTTCTCACATACCCTGAAAAAAAGAGAACATGATTTTCAATTACTTGAATCCAAGTTCTTCTGCAAGCTTATTTAAGTGAGGTGAGATGAGATGAGATGGAAGCCAATATACCTGCAAAGATCACGGTGCCATGTTGGGACGTTTTTGTAAGTCAAGCGAGCAGTGACATCGAACATAATGATGGCACATTGTCCATGGATACTGCAGCAATCAAACAGACAAATTTTCTTCCATTTAGCTTAAATTAACAGCTAACATATCCCATTTTTTTAACCAAATAGTCACTTACTAATATCCATCCCTGAGCCCACCAAACTTCTCCTGACCAGCAGTGTCCCAGCAATAGAATCTAATTTTCCCGCAGTTCGTAAAGAAATCCAGAGGATGAACTTCAACGCCGATAGTTGCTGCAGAATAAGTAAACTGATTTAAATAAAACACGATCACAAACCGGAAACAGTAATCACCGCCTCAGTCAATCTTACGTTCGTATTTCTTTTCGAATTCACCAGTAAGATGCCTTTTCACAAACGTGGTTTTCCCTGCAAGAATCGAAGATTCAGATAAAGAATAACGCAATCCAATTGAACCAATTAAGCTACAACTGGCCGAGTAAAGCTGAAGGAGAAAGACACCATATTCGTATAATAGAAATCAGCTGAAGCGTGCTTCTTCGGAATAAAAACAGCTGCCTAGAAACTGAAGAGTGTGCAAATAGGATTTGTCATCTCAAGAAAAATCATAAAAACATTACCTGTTCCACCATCGCCAACAATGACGAGCTTGAAGCTCGGATAATCGACGGTCTGTTGATTCGGCAACGCCTAACATCCAAACGCAGGAAATAGAAATAAGAAAAATCGGAATATATTAAATCCATAAAGAACTCAGAGAAAAACTGCAGCCTCACCATTCGATTGAATGCCTAAAACTCTTGGGTCGACAGAATTGGAGAGGAGAAACTTTCACAAGACCAACAGTCTAACACAACACAGTCAAGCTCGTGCCTATTTATACTACCCGCTACACAACAACAATAAGGACGCACAAGTCCTAACAAGGTTTTTTCGTAGCTTTAATCGAACGCGACAATCTCAGCCGTCCGATCAAACTGTTGAGATCTCTTAGTTTCGACATTTTGAAATCGCGACCATTGGGCCTTGAAAGCCCAATACAATTGGTCTTTCTCCGGGCCTTGAAACGGGCCGGGCTTTTATTTAGGGCCGCAAGAAAGATTCAACTACCCATGTCTTCACTTCATTACAACGATGCTGTACATGAAATTTCTTCTTCACAACAAAATATGATCTCCTCAACTATTGCCAAATTGGCATTGCATACATAAAAAAATACCCAGAATCAACATATAAATCAGCGCATCAAAAGGAGGGCATCTCTAGTTCGTCCGAGGAGGTTCAAGGCGGTCGCAGCTATGTGATTGCCCGTCAGCCCGGCCCGAGAAAGCTGGTCCTTCGGCGAACCGCCCTCGATGTAGTTGTCGGGCAATGTGATGGGACGCCACTGAAACAAAAACAAAACAAAACAAAAAAACGCAAACTTGAGAACCGTTCATAGAATTTTTTCTTTCGCACGACGAAGACTGACGATTTCGTTCGTTACAACATTAAAATGCGTACTTTAATTCCTGCGTCGAGCTGCCCGTCGAGGGAGATAAACTGAGCGACGTGCGCTCCGAAGCCTCCAATGGAACCTTCCTCGACTGTTATAAGGAACTTGTGGTTTTTGCACAGAGCCCTAACGAGCTCTATATCGAGCGGCTTGCAGAATCTTGCATCGGCCACAGTAACGTCAATGCCAAGATCGGCGAGAAGCGAATGAGAGACGAGGCAATTTTGCACCATGGAACCGTATCCTAACAAAGCAATGTCTTTGCCCTCTCTGAGTATCGTCCCCTTACCAATCTATGACATGGAAGGTAAAACATAAGCCTTACTATTCTGAATGTCGAAACATTTAGCTGAGAAAAATAATGCGTTACCTCGATTGGTTCTCCAAGGCACAGATTGGGATTCGCATTAGCAGTGGCGCCTCGAGGGTAGCGAAAGCAAATGGGCCTATCGTCGACTTGGGCGGCGAAATTCACCATACGAGCGAGCTCAATCTCGTCAGATGGTGCCATCACAATCATGTTTGGCAAATTAGACATGAATGTTATGTCGAATGCCCCCGTGTGGGTTGCACCTTCTGATCCTACCAAGCCAGCGCTTGTTATGACAAATCTCACCGGGATTTTCTGACGGTCGACGTCGTGAACTACCTACGAAATGTTTGTAAGAAAGCAAAATTTGTAAGGTAGCTCGGGTTTTGTATGAATAATAGGGGTGAGTATCGTTCAGACCTGATCATAAGCTCGTTGTAGAAACGCTGATGGGATTATGCAGAAGGGCTTCAGTCCTCCGCAGGCTAGGCCGGCGGAGAATGTAACTGCATGTTGCTCGGCCATGCCAACGTCGAAGAATCTGTCCCTCAAATTATCTTTCAATGAGATAAATGATGCCTCCGTTCCATAACCGGCGTGGACGACCACAATGTCTTCGTCTTTCTCTGACTCTGCTATCAAAGCCTTCACAAAGCGATCACTGTATGTCTCGGGCTGAGAGTTGTGGGGTATTTGTTCAGCCTTGGATGTACCCGAACCTTGGCTATCTTTTGGTAGTTTAGTTGCATGGTTTTCTTCGATAAGATTATCTTCCTTAGTTATGACATGAAGTAGGACAGGTCCCATTGAATCCAACGATGCCACCTCGTGTAAGACACACACAAGATCATCAATGTTGTGTCCGTCGACTGGGCCAATATAGTACAGCCCGAGTTCTTCAAAGAGAGTCGATCCTGGTGGGCCCACCATACCGCGAACATACTCATCAATTTTGGCGGCCCACTCATACATTCCACGGCCAATTTTCTTGGTTAAACTCTGAAAAAGAAAATTCATCATTTAGTAAGGTCATTGCCACTGCATAAAGAATTGCTGGAGTTTATTATTGGTAATGTTTGTTAGTTAGAAAAGCTGACAAGGGTGACTATGTGGATCATCACCTTGGCGAGTTGTCTGAATTTTCTGAACATTTTGCTTGATTGCAGCTTGCTCAGAGTACTGGAGAGAGCGTTGACCGGTGTTGTGGGGGCTTGCTCAAGCTTCGGATGCAAGGAGTGACGACTATCATTCAATATCACGATCATATTTGCGTCTAAATAACCCGCGTTGCTCATTGCCTCATAAAGCTGCCCGGCCATGGTAGTCTCGTTGCTAATCACCGAAACCACACGTTCTCGCTTTCCTTTAATATCACGCGCAACAGCCAATCCTGGAAAAACGTTATCATTACATATGATAAATCCAACCAAGTATGTTAATAACTACACACCATCTTATCAGAGAAGTTCATGCAATCATGTCACACGCGAGAGGGTTCTTTGATTTGTGGAGAGAACCATACTAAGTCTATCAACAAAAAAGGGTACTTTAAATAATACCAATTGCCTTTCAGAATCCTCAACTTTAACTGTTATAGTACAACAATTAACATTAGCGAATAGGATAGTAGAAACATGCAAGTTAATGACCATATGGTGGGGGACAAGAGAGTTAGTATACATTACCAAGTCCCGAGGATATGCTGCTACAACCATGCCCTACCCCAAATGGATCGAACTCACTGCGGCATGTAATATTAGAAAGATCGTCCAATGGTCTAGCTTCGTGCGAAGGCGGTCTTCTCCCAGTGAGAAGCTTATGAGCATATGTCTGTAAGTCAACATATAGAAGTCATGAAGCAGATGTTTGTCTATTGAAAAAATGCAATATGTGAGAACAGTTGTTTAGCATCACCAACTACTAAATGAAAACACCGGTTTATAAGAAGCATCTATGGTTAAATTTCATATGTATCTCACCTGATCTGAAATATCCCAAAGTATTTTGTCCACTGGTGCGTGAAACACGTGATGAATTGCAACTGTTAATTCTACTACTGATAAACTGTCCCTGACAGATTTTTGAGATTTTAACATTGAAAGTAATTCCAAACGAATCTCATGAGCTAGCTGCTTTAGTTCCTGCATACGAAAGTGATGTGATATTTTGTGAACTTTAATACTGTTTTTAAATCCGAAAAGTAACGACTTATCGAACTAACTTTAGGAGTTAGGTTTTTCAAATGCATGGGATTATCAATCATATCAAGCAACGGAGTCGGCATCTTTTCATCCATTGGACCATCAGCGTTGTATACGCATTGCACACGAGCAATATATTCCTGTATATCAAGAAATGAAGTTTGGTATAAATCGTAAGCAATAGTTTTTCTCATCCTTGTACTATCTACCTAATGCTCCCTCAACTTGGTAAGAGTGAAGACGGAATTATCAGTAGTATGTATCATGACTAGGATAAATAACAAAAGGATGCTAGAAATCAGTCACATAAAAAATAAGCAATCAAGTTACTCCTCATATTCTCCAATAACATTCAAGCAATCAAATTACAGAATTACGTCAAGCTGTAATAATGGGTCAAGATAAGTAAGTCTATGCAGATTCGAAGATATTTCTTCCATCAACAACCAATATTGGCGCTGCTTGGTGTTTTTTCACACATTTCGGTTCCAAGCATTCCAATATTTTATACTGTACTTGAAAATTTCGCAAGATATCTTGTATTGATAAAGAATCCGTAGTCCTCTTTACCTATGTAACTAGTAATCGAAAAGGGGGAAATATTCCACAAAACCATTAAAGAAACCAAATCCATCCACGTTTTCAGTCTCAACAACGTTTATATGTGAGGAGAAAAAAATAATCTCTTTCCAGATTTAAAAATAAGCGTCGAAATACTAACGATAAATGCACGAACTACAAAAGTCACGCTGCAGAAGAGAAAGCAATGAAGATAATGATATATATTCATAACGATTATCCAGTACGAAGACAAGCATTGAAACGTTTTCGCATGGAAACCATCTATGCCAATTTAGCTAACCAAAACAGCAAAGGCTACGAAACATACAAATACCTTTGAGGCACAAGGATAAACCAAACTCGGGCGCCTCAAGCTGACTCTTGATAATTCAGCGCTCAAAGGAAAATTTTTAGCTGAAAAATCCACATTGGAAGACAACAATCTCGAATCTTCATGTAAATGAGCATTAATCATAAACGGGTTCTGTATATAGTATGAGGCCGCCATTGAAATAAAAGCCTCAGCTAGGTACACAACTCAGTTATCAACTAAAACAAAAAGCCGATAGCTTGGAGAGATACTTTCATCAGTGCAAATGGAGATACGATTTCGCCGCAGCAATTGAGTGAATCAATGTGGAATTAGATTCGAAGATCGATGTGATTTGCAGCTGCGAAATAAAGAATAAAAACAAAGAGAAGGCGAAATAAAGTGACGTGGAGGGACATGATATAGATGAAATAACTATGATTCCCAGAAAATCTATCAATGGGGATAAGGATATTGACATTTAATGGGCCTTTATTCTAATTGGGCCGTTCACGTTTTCCATGTTAGACCGAAACGAAGCGTTCGACTTTGTGCTTGTTTTTCTTTTTTATTTCAACTTAAAAACAATATATTACATAGCACGTGAGTCACGATTTGGGCACGTGGGAAAGAAAAGGATAGCAAACAATGAATGATATCCATCATATCATACGTCCCTCTCTCTCTCTCTGCACAATTCGGTCAATTGCATTGACTCAAATCTAAGCCCTTCGTTTCAATCGAAATCCAACCGTCCATTCCCTTGCAAGATTTTCAGTAGATGTCCTCCTTTTCTCCTACCTCTCGCACTACACTCCCCTTGCAGCGCCAGCATCACCGCACGCGCCACCTCCCTCGGCGGCGCCACCGTACCCGCGTCGTCCATACCTTCGTATATCACGGTAAGCACGCTTATCGCGTGCTCCTTCCCTCGCCCATCGGCGCGTCCCATCACCTGCACCATCATCGGCACCGCCAGCGCGTGTGCCCTGACCTCGCTGGCTCCCTCACTCGTCGTGCAAAGCAGCTCCAGCGCCGCAAGAGATCTCTCCACGGCGGAACCGTCGGCGTCAGAATCCGCCAGAGCCTCCACCACCGCCGACACAGCCCCGGCCTCCACCGCCGGGAGCCGATTCTCCACCTCCAGGCACAGCGCCAGCAGAACCTTGCTCGCCGAACGTCGGGACACCCCCTCCCTCAGACACGCCGTCACACCGGCCACCACCGCCGCAGGGCACGCCGCTGCGCGCGCTCCGGATGTCAGCGCCCTGTCGAGGATCCGAACCGCCTCGACCCGATCGGTATTCGAGCCGGACTCAAACCGCACCTCCGACTCGCGGTACAGCTCCTCCATGTCAACGCCGACGATCTTCGGGGTCGCCGGCGCTTGGACTTGCTTCGAAGTGGAGCTCGGAATCATCGTCGCCGTTGGCGGTGAGTTTGCGACGGGGAACTTCCACTGCGTGAAGCTCTGAGAAGCGCTGTTGGACGACGATGATGAGGAGGATGTTGGGAATGGTGGTGGGCCCCGCGGTGGTCAGTGGGCCCCGCAGCGGAACTGGTCCCGGTTTGGCTCGGTACGACGATCGGGAGAAGTGGGACCCACGGGGTAAATTTGGTGGGGCCCGCACAGTAACTACCACGGTAAAAATAAAATTACCGTAAGGTAAGAAAGAACACCAGAATTTTAACGTGGAAAACCCTCTGTTAACGAAGAGGGAAAAACCACGGCCGAGTCGGCAAAATCTTCACTATAGTAAAAATTACAACCCTCGAATTTTTACTATCTCACTTTTACCACTCGTGTTTACCTCACACCTCTCTGTGGATGTGGAACCCTATCAGTTTCTGCCTGAACTGATAACCTCACAATTCACTCGAACTACTTCTCTCTATTTAGTAAAACTCGAATGAGCTTGTGATGATAATAACTGAAGAATCCTCAGCCTATTTATAGATTTCTTCAGCTCTTCTGGACCACTGAAAACGGGTGGCCAGGAATGCGCCGCGTCGCCATTCAATATCAGCCGTTCATTAATTATATATAAAATAATATTATAATATAATATTAATAATATTATTTTATTATATTTTTTTTTCAAAGATGGAGGGCGGTAGGTGCAAGGCTGGATCCAACAATTCTCCCCCTCCAGCCTCTTCATTATTTGTGGGGAAGATCTCCTACCGCCTCAGCGATAGCTCATGCCGGCTTGTCCGGCGCAGAACTCAGTCTTCTCCTTGGGAATAACCTTCGTCAGAATGTCCGCAACATTCTTGTCTGTGTGGATCTTCTGCAGCTTGAACGCTTTCTCCTCAATAGCCAGTCTGAGCCAATGATAACGAACGTCGATGTGTTTCGTCCTCGAGTGATACATAGTATTCTTGCTCAAGTCCAAAGCACTTTGACTATCGCAAAATATTATGTATTCCTCCTGTTGAATTCCCAACTCCTGAAGGAATCTTTTCAACCAGAGCATCTCCTTGCCAGCTTCCGTTGCTGCAACATACTCTGCTTCAGTAGTTGATAAAGAAACACATTTCTGTAACCTCGACTGCCATGAGATAGCTCCCCCTGAGAATGTAAATATGTATCCCGACGTTGACTTTCTGCTGTCGAGATCACCGGCCATATCAGCATCCGTATAGCCTGTAAGAAAACATTTACCACTTCCAAACGTTAGGCATAATTTGGAAGTTCCTCTCAGGTACCTCATGATCCACTTCACTGCTTCCCAATGTGACTTCTCGGGATTCGATAGAAATCGACTCACAACGCCAACTGCGTGAGCGATATCTGGCCTCGTACACACCATGGCGTACATCAAACTTCCGACCGCCGATGAATATGGAACATCTGGGACATCTTCTCCGTCTTCAGTTGTTGATGGACTGGATTTCTTTCGCAACTGAAAGTGCGCGGCAAGTGGCGTGCTAACTGGCTTAGCATCCTTCATATTGAACCTCTCTAGAACTCGTTCAATATAGCGCTCCTGGGATAACCACAATTTCCCAGCTTTCCAATCTCGGGTAATCTCCATTCCGAGAATCCGCTTTGCCGAACCCAAATCCTTCATGTCAAACGTCTTTGACAAATCTTTCTTCAACCTGCTAATCATCTCTGCATCTTGTCCAACAATTAGCATATCATCAACATACAGGAGAAGAACGATGAATTTACCGTTAGAGTATCTCCGGACGTAAACACATGGATCTGCATCTGTTCTCTTGAACCCCTGATGCACCATGAAAGAATCAAATTTCTTGTACCACTGCCGTGGAGCTTGTTTCAGACCGTACAAGCTTTTCTTCAGCCGGCAGACCATGTCCTCTTTACCTCTAACCTCGAACCCTTCGGGTTGTTCCATATATATCTCCTCATCAAGATCACCATGCAAGAATGCGGTCTTCACGTCGAGTTGCTCCAAGTGAAGATCCATGGTAGCAGCTAGTCCCAGTATGACTCTGATTGAACTCATCTTCACGACCGGCGAAAATATCTCGTCAAAGTCGATCCCCTTCCTCTGAGTGAAACCTTTGACCACTAATCGAGCCTTGTATCTGACCAGCTTGCCATCATCCTTCTTCAATTTGTACACCCATTTGTTCTTGAGTGTCTTCTTTCCTTTTGGCAATCGAACTAACTCGTATGTATCATTCTTCTTCAGAGAATCCATCTCCTCTTGCATGGCCTTTGTCCAACAATCCTTGTCCCTACAAGATTGTACTTCCTGGAAGCTCTCTGGCTCCCCCTCGTCAGTAATCAAAATATAATCAGAACTCGGATACCTCGTAGATGGTTGGCGTTCCCTAGTTGACCTTCTCAGATGAGGTTCAACTGCTTCTTGCACGTCTGAAGGCTCCCCCTGCTCATTACCTTCAGTGTGTTCATCTACGACAGGTTCATCATCTCCAATGGCTGGCTCTTCTGATTCAGGCTCTGATTGATGCATTCCTTCCTCCGTGGCACCGTCATATGGAATGCTGGCTGGTGTATAATCGTCTACACCGCCACCTGTGGATTTCGTCACATCCACATCTGAGTCGCCCATGATCTCATGCTCATGGAATACTACGTCTCGACTTCGAACAGTCTTCTTCTTCTTTGGATCCCAAAGTCTGTAGTCGAACTCCTCGTCTCCGTATCCAACAAAGATGCAAGGATTTGATTTATCATCAAGCTTCGATCTTTGCTCCTTGGGCACATGCATGAACGCCTTGCAGCCAAACACTCTCAAATGGGAATATGAGATGTCTCTACCGGTCCACACCTTCTCTGGTACATCGAAATCCAACGCCGATGAAGGTAGGCGGTTGATAAGATAGACTGCAGTGTTGACAGCTTCCCCCCAAAATGACTTAGATAGATTAGCCATCTTGAGCATCGCTCGGACTCTCTCCATAATTGTCCGATTCATTCTCTCAGCGACACCATTTTGCTGAGGAGTACCAGGAACTGTCTTTTCATGCCTAATACCATGCTTCGTGGAATAATCTCTGAACTCCCGAGAGATGTATTCACCACCATTATCTGTGCGTAGACACTTTAGCGGCATTCCAGTTTCTCTTTCCACCATCGCATGGAACTTCTTGAAATAATAGAAAACCTGGTCCTTCGTCCGCAACAGATATACCCAGGTCTTGCGAGACGCATCATCAATGAAGGTCAGAAAATATTTACTGCCTCCCAGAGATTCGACTTCCATGGGTCCGCATACGTCAGAGTGTACCAACTCCAACTTCTTCATTCGCCTGGTTGAATTCTTCGCGAACGAAACTCTATGTTGCTTCCCAAATAAACAATAATCGCAGGGGTTCAGCGCTTTCTCCTTGGCTACTGGTATGAGGGATTTTCTAGCCAAGACATTCAACCCCTTCTCTCCTACGTGCGCCAGCCGTCTGTGCCACAAATTTGGAGAAGCATCATCTTCAACTGCATTAAGTTGGTTAGCACATATCGTTGCGTGCATCTTGTAGAGCGAGCAGCATAGCTTTCCTCTCGCTACCACCAACGATCCTTTGGTGAGTTTCCAGTTGCTATTCGCCATCTCGTTATAGTATCCTTCGTTGTCCAGCACCTTCACAGAAATCAGGTTGAGACGCAGGTCTGGAATATGTCGCACATCTTTCAGTCGTAATGTGCACCCCACGCTCGTCTGGATACAGATATCACCGATCCCCACTATTTTAGAAACACTTTGGTTACCCATCTTGGTAGTGCCAAAGTTTCCCGCCTTATACGTGGAGAAGTATTCACGCCTTGGAACACAATGGTAGGAGGCACCAGAGTCCACTACCCATTCGGTGCTTGCATCCGCAACATGACAGCAGTCTGCTTCATTCACCAGAGTAACCTCTCCACTATCATTGGAGGCGATTGCAGACGTGTTCTTGTCATCGTCTTGTTTCTGTTTTCCGTTGAGAAGTCTACAATATCTTTGTAAGTGACCAATTTTTCCACAATGGTAGCACTTCCTCATCTCCCTGGACTTGGATCTATTTCTGGACTTGTCGTATCCTTTTGGCGCTCTACTCTTGCTCCGACCCCTATTCTCCATAACAAGGGCCTGATTTCCCGTACTGGTACTGGCAGCATCCTTCCTTCGTAGCTCTTCATTGTAGAGTCTGTTTTTCACCATCTCCATCGTGACTTTACCACTTGGTGCGGAGTTAGTGAGCGATACCACCAACGTATCCCAGCTATCAGGTAGAGATCCCAATAGTAGACATGCTTGTAGCTCATCATCAAGGATTAGACCGGCACTTGTGAGTTGAGTTACCAGCCCTTCAAAGTCGTTCAGATGTTCAGCAACTGATCGTCCCTCGTTCAGCTTCACATTCATGAGTTTCCGCATCATGAATACCTTGCTTAGCGCATTTGTCACCTCGTACATACCCTCCAATTTCGTCCAAAGTTTGTAGGGGTCTGTTTCATTTCGGACGTGATTGTAGAGGCTTATGTCCACCCATTGGCGGATAACAGCTAGTGTCTTTCTTTGTAATTTCTTCCATTGGACAGCATTCCCGCCTTCAGGCATCTTGCCTGCATTTTCGATTGGTTCATGGAGGTCTTTGCAATAAAGATAATCCTCCATCCTTGATTTCCATATGGAGTAATTCGTTACTGTCAGCTTGATCATTCCTCCGTCGTTCTCCATGGCCGTCAAAATCTACCAGCAACCTACTAGTATCTTTTCTGATGTGGAAGATCAGTCAAAGCTGCAACCACAGAGCATACTTAGAATACTATCAGGCTCTGATACCACTTGTTGGGAATGGTGGTGGGCCCTGCGGTGGTCAGTGGGCCCCGCAGCGGAACTGGTCCCGGTTTGGCTCGGTACGACGATCGGGAGAAGTGGGACCCACGGGGTAAATTTGGTGGGGCCCGCACAGTAACTACCACGGTAAAAATAAAATTACCGTAAGGTAAGAAAGAACACCAGAATTTTAACGTGGAAAACCCTCTGTTAACGAAGAGGGAAAAACCACGGCCGAGTCGGCAAAATCTTCACTATAGTAAAAATTACAACCCTCGAATTTTTACTATCTCACTTTTACCACTCGTGTTTACCTCACACCTCTCTGTGGATGTGGAACCCTATCAGTTTCTGCCTGAACTGATAACCTCACAATTCACTCGAACTACTTCTCTCTATTTAGTAAAACTCGAATGAGCTTGTGATGATAATAACTGAAGAATCCTCAGCCTATTTATAGATTTCTTCAGCTCTTCTGGACCACTGAAAACGGGTGGCCAGGAATGCGCCGCGTCGCCATTCAATATCAGCCGTTCATTAATTATATATAAAATAATATTATAATATAATATTAATAATATTATTTTATTATATTTTTTTTTCAAAGATGGAGGGCGGTAGGTGCAAGGCTGGATCCAACAGAGGACTCATTGGGCAGCTGAGCTTGAGGAGCCTTCGTCGGCCGCGGCGGAGGCGGAGGAGGCTCCCGGGGGAGGGGAGGCGGAGCGGCGGTGGTGGGAGAGAGGACGGTTTGGGTGCATTGGCGGAAGAATCCGCAGGAGAAAAGCTGAGGGGTTGGGTTGGTTTTGATCTTGGGATGGCTGCTTTTTCTCATTGTTGGTGTGTTGCACTACAAAATCGATGCAATTGTATGATTGATGGATCTTTCGTTCAAGAGAGAAAGGAGAGGAGAGGAGAGGACACTATATATTATAATTCTCACTGTGTGTATGTGTTTGTGAATTGAATTAGGTACGCGGTGGATTTTGTTAAATGTTCTGCTGCTTCTGCATGTGCAGTGGTGACTGATAACTGAAGAAGGCAGAAGTGTGTGGGGACGGAAGGTACCTGCTTGTGTTGTTATTGATTGTTTGGGCTATAAGTTTGGGCCTGTTCAAATGAAAAGAACCATTATTGGGCCTACGATAGAATTTTTCATTTTAATATATGGTTGTCCGATTTCATGACATGGGGCAGCTTCTGCATGTTCTTCAAAATATGACTGAATCAAAATTTAATGCAGTCGATCCTAAAACATGGCATGTCGTCGTACACCAAGAAAATCAGTTTGCAAAGACCAAAAACTGAAGCAAACAATCGAAGGAGGCAGATTCGTGTATTTTTTAGCATGTATGTGAGTGAAACCACAGGCAACAAGACATATAATAACGTGGACTGAATTGGAAAGAAGATGATACTAACTGTCGCGGCATTTAACGGACATAATAACGTCACGTCCCATAAATGCTGAGTACCGAATATACATAGATGAAGGGAGTAGAGGATTAGGGTTCAGGGAACGGACCCGACGACATCCTTGAAGTACACGTGCTCAAGAGCAGTTCTAGCAGTGATCCTTTTGCTGGGGTCCAAAACTAGCATTTTCTGAAAAAGAAAGCAAAACGTTGAATCAGATCAGATGCCGATGTATGTTTTCTTCGTTCGCGAAACAAAAAATAATTGGGAACTGCTCTTCAAAAAGTTGAATCAGATGCAGATGCATATGTGCAAGAATGGGTTCAAGATCTTTCAAGCTTCTCTCCCTTGTTCTCAGAAAAAAAAAAAGGATAGCGAAAAAGAAAACAATAAATAAAGTGGAACTTACGCCAAGGAGGTCAAGCCCAGCTGCATTGAGATTTGGAACCACAGAGCTAAGTTTCTGCACAAAGGAAAGCCAGTTACAACTTCCATGTTCCGCTGGTTTACAAGAATTGAAGAGTTAATAAGACAGTAAAGTTATCACCTTAGGAATCCACTTAGGAAATGCCGATTTAAAGTCAGGTAGAGATGTCACCCCGGGCCATGAACTTTCATTTGGGGTGCCCATGAGCCTGCAATATAAGCACCGCACATTTGGTCATATTGTTAGTATTCCAGGACAGCCACTCTGTATTATGAGAACCCTACAAAATCTAGGGATAAAAATGAATTGAAAAACTACGAGAGCGAGAAGTCATCATTCAGTCAAATTTTTATTACCTGAAAATCTTGAAGATCTCGTCTATCTCGGAATCACCAGGAAACAAAGGTTCCTGATTTACCATTTCAGCAAATATACAACCAACCGACCAGAGATCGACTGGAGTGGAATAGTGGCGTGACCCAAGCAGTACCTCTGGGGCTCTGTACCACAGCGTCACAACCTGAGAATTTTCCAGTTTTGAAGGAAATTGAAAAATACGGATATCGTGATAAAGGCGTATGTGATGATCTCTTATAGTTATGTATATAAACTCATTAACGTCATGTACAGAATATTCTCAAAAGAAAAAGATGACATTTTAACAGGCACGTTGCATTGGCATGAAAACCTGTAATTGGGTCCGAGTCTTAGACATGTACCTCATGTGTTAATGTACGGACAGGGATACCAAACGCTCTAGCCAGTCCAAAATCAGCAAGCTTCAATACGTTATTCTGGCGATCTATAAGCAAATTTTGAGGCTTTAAGTCGCGGTGGAGGACACGATGAGAATGGCAATATGCAAGGCCACGGAGTATCTGATACAGAAATGACTGCACAAGCCAAGATTGTTTTACTAACAGACGAGTATGAATTTGATTGCACTTAAGTATGCTTTCTTCTTTAAAACAAGAACAGCATACACGTACGTGCCTTGAGTGAATTCCTATAATGAAAGCAAAGCAATGAACCACTTCGTAACTAGAAAATGTAGTTGTAAACTGAAAGTGTAACAACACAAATGGAGATGTAATTGGATTGTTCTTTCCCATGGTAGACATAGATCCAGCACTAAACGAGTCAAAAGTAACATACTTTGACCAGGCGTGGATCTTTATAGATTTCTGGGCAGTACTCCATGTGTTTCTTCAAATCCAGATCAAGATATTCGAAAACAAGATACAAGCGTTTCTCACCGTGTACAACATCCTGCAACCTGTGACCAGAACCAGATACAAAAGAAATTAATGTCACTTGGCATTATTACAATGCACGTCTACAGTCCCATCAACCAAATTCACATAAGGGTCGTCTTTTCATTTGCAACAAAATAGGCAATCGATTGTGCATGTAATATGTATGTAGGGATAGAGTAATATACCTTACTATATTTCCATGTTGCATTTCTTTCAAAAGAGATATCTCTCTGATAGCTGTGCTTGGAACTCCTTCATCTTCTTGCTCTAGTCGAATTTTCTTCAGAGCAATAGTTTCATTTGTTACACGATCACGAGCTTTGTAAACCACTCCGTAAGTTCCCTCACCGATCTTCTCAACTTTTTCATACTACACAGGATATTGGAGACAAAATTGTAATCAACACAAAACAAAAAAGACTTGCAAGCAGTGCAAAAGAGACATATCGATCATACCTGATCCATCTGGTCAGAAGTAATTTGAGCCACCAGCGAGAAAAAGGAAGAAAGGAAGCATTAAAAATCAGGCCACATTATAGAATATAAAGGTATAACCACAATGCATTAAATTATGAAGGCGTTCGTTGAAACCCGACCAACATAGAACATAATTCAATGAGATTCAACATGGCTACACGAGATAGACACCCTCACACACAAAATGACGACTATCCTAGAAAACACAAACAGATCGAGACAGGAAAACGTGTATCAAAACTAACGCTCAAATCTGAAAATAAAAATTGGAAAAAAGAAACACAAGTTTACTCTGACTAATCATCTCGAAGAAAAAGACAAGCGTCCCTAAAACCAGTCAGATAAATGAGTAAACCAACTTAAACAAAACAAAATCAACATACATTTGCCACCACACAAATTCAATATTAAAACCCTCGAACAAGCGCAAGTAAACTCACGATAATCGATCAACCTCAGACCGTAAAAAATCAGATAAATAGCTGAAACAATACTAAATTTTCTACCTGCATAAATGAGCATGAATCAACACCACTTGACATCAAAGGCGACAAACATCGCGAGAAACAACACGTACTTCCGCAAAAATCGAAATAGATGCTCTACCATAAAAGGATAAATCATAAAAACAACGTTAACGCCTTAACAATGGAGCAGCTCCACGTTTTAATTATGCAAAAAATAGCCGAATCTGACAATCAATCACGATGAAGTGGAAAGTACGGCGAACTCAAGGAGACGTACCTATGATCGGTGTAACGTCGGAGAATACCGCAATGACAGTGACAGAGAAAAGACTTTTGTAGGCTGTGTTTTTTGCCGGTAAGGGAGAGTGAGATTTCACATAGGGTTCTACTTTTCCTTTATATATAACTACTTTAAATTATTTTATTTTTCTAAATTAATAGAAATAAAGAAAAATGTTGCAATCATTTGGATTGCGTGCAAAGTACTACTAAGGGCGTACTTTTAAGAAAATAATTACCTCCACCAGTTTAAACGTCATATAACATCGAAAATCTCAAAAATATCGATTTTTCAGTGTCTTATGTCAAAAAGAAAAACGGGTAAGAATAAATTCGAATCAAACAATTTATTGGTTTAGTTTAGTGTTATGTGGTTTAATCGGAAATAAGAGCATCTCCAACGGGTACTTTACTTTTGTGTAAAACACAAAAATAGAGTACGATTCTACCCCAACGGGACTTTATATTTAACACAAATATTGTGTTGATCAGCAGAGAAACTCTACATCTAGAGTACGCAAAATTTTTAACACAAAAATAGAGTTTCAATTTCTATTTATATTTATTTAGTAATACATATTTTATTATATTTAAATATTTGATATTATAATACAAATAAAATTAAAAATAATATAATTTTATTTTTATAATAAAATTAAATTTAAATAATATGCTAATTTTATCATTCATGTAATTTTTAAATATTAATAATTAAAATACATTGAATTTTTAATTTTATATAATAAAGTTAAGTCAATTATGATAGTAAAATATAGGAATTTGATTTTTAGTGTAAAAATAGAGTTCATGGGTTGGAGAGAAAACTAGTGTAGAAAATAGAGTTTATGGGTTGGAGTAAAAGCACCGTAACAACTGTATTATTGTGTAATATTACCTGTATTTTTATGCGTTGCATTGGAGATGCTCAAAACTCGATGGATGTAGAACTAATAAAATATATTGCAATTAATATAAATATAATATAATAATCAATATATATATAATATATATATATATATATATATATATATATATATATATATATATATATATATGACCGTGACCAAATTAGAACAAACCGGATTTTAACACCCCTAACGAAAACTAATTTATTACTCTCATAGTCAACGAACGTTAATTTTTGCTATTTCCTAGTTGCAATTAGTTAGTAGTAAAACCTGAACTCCAATTTAAGAGCGATACTCAAATTAAGCTCGCCTACCGCCGATGATCCAAAATCTCCTCTCTCTTTTTTCTGACCATCTCAGTTCGTTCAGACAAGAGCTCATTCACGTCGGTGCGCAACCATGATGTTTCGGAGATCTCTTGTTTCATCGAAGGGAATGTAAGACTCTTTTCGCTTGTAAGCTCAGTTAACTGCAAATGGTTCGGCTATCCTTTGCAAGAGAACGCCAAAGAAGTCTTCTTCGACTGCTACGAAGTTCAAATTTAGCAGCTGCGCGCAAATTCACTAATTTTCAAGAACCGAATCTCTGCAGTGAACCCTTTGGTAGCTCATTTTTCTCGGAGTTTTCTACGACTCGTGTCAATAAGTTGAAAACTCTAAGCCCAAGTAAGCCAATCTTGTCTGGGAAGCTCGAAAAAGCATTGAGAGAACCTAACATTGCCGAGGCTTGGGAAACGTACAGAGATTTCAAGCAGTCGTACGGTTTCCCCGATCGTCTCCTCTTATCGAACTTGATAAACGAATCGTCGTACTCCGCCGATTCGACGTACCTTCGCAAGGCTTCCGATTTGGTCCTTACGATTTCGAGGGAAAAGCCAGCTCTAGTTAGCCCCGACGTGTCGTCGAAGCTTGCTCTTTCATTAGCCAGGGCTCAGATTCCCGTCCCTGCATCGAACGTTCTCAGGTCGATGTTAGGGAGGAAGTTCTTACCATCGTTCGACGTTTTACAAGTGCTGTTCTTACACTTTGTCAAGACAGAGGTTGGGATGTGCGTGGCATCAAACGTTTTGGAGGAGATCTTTTGTTGTTTGGAAATGCTGCAATCTGTTCGATCAAATGCCTCAAAGCCCAGCGTGGCCATTTTCAACCTCGTTCTTGATGCTTGTGTGAGGTTTATGTCGCCCTTAAGAGGTCACAGAGTTACGGAGCTTATGGCACGAATGGGCGTGGTGGGAGATGCTCACACGGTCGTGATTATCGCTAAGTTGCATGAAATGAATGGTACGAGAGATGAGTTGAATAAGTTTAAAGATCGCGTAAATATGGCGTCGGTTTCTTACATGAATCTCTATCAGCATTTCTACAGCTCTCTATTGAGCTTGCACTTCAGGTTCGGTGACCTCGACGTTGCTTCTTCGCTTCTGATGGAACTCTGCAAACATAACGAATCAAATTCTTACCAAACTGGTCAGATAAAAGACGAGGAACTGTGCAGCGTTGCGATCGGTTCAGAAAATGTGAAGACGGGGCTGAGGCTACAGTTTCATCCCTGTGAAGTGCAGAAGGATTATGTCTATAAAATGGATGGAGAAGCAGAGCTTGTCCGATATAAAGGTGGGAGATTGTTACTTACGAACAAAGGTTTGGCCAAGCTTGTCATAGGTTACAAGAGGAACGATGATATCAAATCTTTGTCGAAAGTTCTTATCTGTATTCAGAACATGATCGATTCGACATGTCCTTATTCTGACGTGATTGATTCTTGTATCCACTTGGGTTGGCTCGAGACTGCGCACGACATTATAGAAGACATGGAATCTGAAAAACAGATCGTAAGGAGAGGTTCGTACGAGTTGCTGCTGTATTCTTACCGCAATAAGGACATGTTTAAGGAAGCAGAAGCATTAGTAAAGCAAGGGAAAAAAGTCGGCATCGCTATGGTTTCTGACGAGGCAGCTAAGGTAACCCAAAACTCAAACTTAGTTGAGTCGATTGTTCAGAACATGAGAAACGAGGATAATGATAACATGGGCTTGGTTCACAAGTACAACTCCTCAGTCTACTTCTTCGTGAAAGCAAAAATGATGGAAGATGCATTGCAGACATATCGAAAAATGAAGAAGGCAAAGATCCACCCCAACTCGAATACCTATTTCTATCTGATCTGTGGGTTTTTGTCTCTTGAAACTTACCGTGAAATCGCCTTCTTGTGGGGTGATATTAAGAGGAGCATGAAAAGCAGTGATGCCCCACAATGCGACAGAGACTTGTATGAGTTGTTGTTGGTAGGTTTTATTCGGGCAGGCTATTTCGAGAGGGTCATGGAGGTTATAGGGACTATGAGGGGCAAGAATATGTTCTTGGATAGATGGTGCTATAAGCACGAGTTCTTGAAGTACCACAGGGATCTTTACAGGAGATTATCCACAGCTGACGCTAAGGATGAGACTCAAAGGAAGAGGATGGAGCATGTCCGTGAGTTTCGAAAGTTTGTTGGAATAGGTTGACAGTTGGAATACGATTGTCTTGATATATGATGCAGTGTGTGTGAGAAAGAGTGAGAGATAGAGAGATTTTGAGTTGATGGAAGTAAAGCCCATAATATAGTGCAAGCGAATTGCCATGTTATACAAAGTGATCTGCTCGACAAGCAACAAGTACGATGACTGAGTTTTTCATGCATGCTGAAGGTATGACATTTCAGTTAGCAACGCTGTGTTTTCAGCAGCTGCCCACCACTCATCATCATCAACAACATCATCATCTTCTTCTTCTTTGTCATCCTAAAGAGTTAGGTTAGTTTTAGCATTCGTTAACTGTATGATATCGAAACTGACGCAAACATTAACTCTAATCTTATTACCATCTGGGTAAGGTCCATTCCTTTCTGCATTTTCTCGACCTGCTCTGCATATTCTACTGCTTCATTCCACCAATCTTCTGCCTCCTCATTCACGTCATTGTCACAGTCTTGAGGGAGGAGATTGGAGGAGAAAGCATGATCAGGTATAATATCATCAGGAACTATACGCAGTGGAGATCGATAATCTGAAAACAGAATCATAATAAGTTGTTAATCTCGCTGGAAAGTTGAAATTCCGTTGATCTAAAGTTTATACTGAACCGGCCTCTGCAATCTGGATCGTGGCACTTCTGGTAATAAACGGCCCTCCTTAGATCGACCACATAGATAACTGAAAAACCCAAAAATTGTGAATTTCTCGCATTTTTTGTCGGGAACAAGAAAATTTAGGAGTACGTTGGATGTATACCATGGTTGCTTTTATGCTCTCTGCCTATTCGTTCACAGTATCTGCTCCTAGACATGCTGTAAACCGTCAGTTCATCTTCTGAGAACCAGTACCAGCTTCGAATTTTTCCTGAAATGGTATAGCACATTACAACCAAATCCATCAGCATAGAACACTGGGCTTGGTAGGATATAGCTCATCGTTGAAATTAAAATATGACAGAGACGATGAGAAAACTCCATCGGGCATGAGACATAAGACGGGTGAGGAATGCAGCTCACCTGATATGTTGCCTCTTGAGGCGATGGCTTCAATAAATGAATCCAATGCTGGGAAGGGTGACTTTCCCGCCATGCAAGTTGCCGAAGTATCGGTAGTGCAAACCTTCGTATCAAAATTTGGACGGAAGTCCATATTCTCCTGAATGTTATTATTGGGAACCTGCGGAAAAAAGTAAATCTCCTTTAGATACTTCAATGAATGAAGTCGAATCCACGGCAAGGAATATTTTTTTCATAAGATTGATCTTAAGGGAAAGGGAAAAACATAGCAACAAAAAGATGTTATTACTTCAGTGTCAAAGTGCAAAGTCTTCACACAGTCTAAATCCATTTTGCAAATCAGAAGCTTCTCACAGTCAGCATCGATGTTGCATATTAAGGAAGCCATTAATACTTCTTCCTCACCCTGCAGATTAAGTCACAGCATTGTAAATACGGAACCAAATGGGATGCATCGGCCGTTAAGGATCTAATCGTTTGGGTATCAACTTGGAATGTGAGGTTTGAACGACAATATCAAGTCTTCCATCAAGTTTTTATCCGTGTAACCATAAAATGCATGTAAGATTAGGGGCAGATGTTTCTTACCATGTCCTTACATTTAAAACGTCCACTAGGTTGAAGAAACGAGCTCTTCCCTGCTTTTGATGAGAAGGGTAATCGGAAACAACGGTTTCTTGTATAAACAGCAGTGTCCACAAAGAGATGGCTATTGGTATCAGCAGAATCTGAACCCTTCGAAATAAACAACTTCTTGAACTTCTCATCTCTTTCTCTATAACAGTTTATCCGTGAACACATCTGACCACAAATCATATAAACAGTAACTTTAACTTGATTCGGCTTATGAAATGAAAAATGTATATAAAGTATCATATTTTTTCCGTACCAATTCATTTAATGAAGTGATATATCATTATCATTTATGATCAAGGTTTTTCTTTTCCCCATCCATGCATACCTCGGCAACAAAAGCACCTATGTGTGTGTTGTCTTTGAAGGCTATTTTCGGAAGCCGGATTATTAAATGACGGGAGAATTTCTCTGCAAATATAATATAAGTGTCATGGAATGATGAAGGAAAGAATTATGAATCAGTACCTGAAAATGACTCTCATGGAATAACCCAAACTAAATCACTTTTCAGTGTCGAGTCGAGGCATACCTATGGTCGATGAATCTAGTTCTACGATCATATCTTCAGTTCCCTGGATTGAATATTTATCTAGTAAGGCATCGAAGATAACAGTTATGAGGAGATCTACCATTTCATCTCCATCTCTATTTGCATTTTCTTTCTTGTTGAACTCCAAATCAAAGTAAAGGTGGCATGGCTGTCCCTGTAACATTAGGAAAGATGAAGGTGTCTGAGAAATCAAGCATTTCGTATGAGGAAACGAATCCGTACCTAGAATCCTAGAACAGACAAAATTCACATCATAGCATGCACCAATTCTAATTATTTGATACATATCAATCATAAAGGACAATCTGTCTTAAGTCCAAACTTCCACGCTGGTGCATGACTTCCTCGGTTCCACTGCGTCGGCTTGACAATTATGTGCTTTAAGGATTAGATTTTTCACCTCTTGAATAACTTCGTAATGGTGGCGAAACTTTGAATTCATTTCTCTGTATCTGAAAACATCAAACCACCACCAACAAAAGAAGCATCAGACTCGCTCAACCTAAACTTGGAAAATCAACACAAGAAACAAAAAACTTTATACCTCCGGCAAAATTCCCTATAAGTGGACACAAGATACCTCCTCTGACCATGCATATGGTCTTGGTAACAGAAAACACGAGCATTCGCCCTCTCTTTCGCAAACTTCATCGCCTCAGCTTGCTTCGGGAATGTACGCCACACCTCTTCTCTGAGTCTAATGTGTAGATTTTCAATCTTTCACTAATTTGGATCCTAACAAATAAATACATTAATTAACTACTTTTTCACCTCGATTTACATTGTTCGGCAAGATCAACGCGAATCTCGCGCAGTAGTCGGAGCAAACGAGCTGGTTTCTTCGGAGGAACTCCACTTGGCGAACCATAAAAGACAAGTGGAGAGAAACGCCTGCCATTCTTCCGATTGACTTGCTTACCTCCAGATAGCGTGTTGGGTGTTTGAGGCTGCAGTGATTGCTCTTGCTTTAGCTTCCGCTTCTCCTTTCTCCTTTCCCTGACAGCAGATTCTGACGAACACAACAATTCCGAAACAATTTTCATCGAAAAAGGCAAAAATCTAAACGATCGCAACATCAAATTAAGAGGAAGAGATAGTACGAGGAGGTGAAATTCCGCATTTGAAGCACTGAAACAGGCGCTCGACGTCGTCGATCGAATTCATCGATGCTAA